>AWOL01S0106643.1:0-10691 GCA_000715115.1 Nicotiana otophora | reverse complement strand
AAATTTATACCATTATGGGTTAGAATCACTTACCCCAACGTTGTTCCTTGAAAACCTTCAAAAATTCTCCTCCATCCCGAGTTTATCAAGTCTAAAATTGAAAATGAAAGAGAAAACCTTGAGCTGGAGCTTTTCTGCCCAGCAATGTCGCACCTGCGGCCCCTTTTTTCGCTTCTGCGACGCCGTACCTGCAGAATTTCCATCGCAGGTGCGGAACTCACTCAAGACCCCAGGTTTTTGCATCTGCGGCCAACCTTTTGCATAATTCTCCGCATCCGCGAAGCCAGTCATTTCTTTCCCTTCTGCATCTGCATTCCAGGTCTCGCACCTGCGGGCTCGCAGGTGCGATAGATCTCGCACCTGCGCTTCCAGCCCACCTTAGCCTTGCCCGCACCTATGACTTCTCCAAGCGCTTCTGCACCCTCGCACCTGTGCCTCCCCCCTCCGCAGGTGCGGAAATACTAGTAGCAGTAGCTTCAACTACATTTTTCCAACTTCAAACAATCTGTTAACCACCCGGAATAACCCCGAGCCCCTCGGGACCTCAACCAACCATACCAACAAGTCACATATCAACATACAAACTTAGTCGAGCCTTCAAATCACTCAAAACAATATCAAAACACCAAATTACCCTCGGATTCAAGCCTAAGAACTCCTAAACTTCTGAATTCCACAAACGACGCCGAAACCTACTAAACCACGTCCGAATGACCTCAAAATTTACACACACGTCACAAATGACACTACAAACCTACTCCAACTCCCGGACATCCATTTTGACCCCGATATAAGGGGTTTACAGAGGCTTTTCTTTATCATTATCTGCTACCAGAGCTTACAGGGGCCAGAGTTGATAGGTTCTTGACCCTTCGGAGTAACATGAGTGTTCAGGAGTACAGTCTTCAGTATGATTTGTTGGCTAGGTATACTCCCACTATTGTATCTAAGATGGAGGATCGGGTTCACCTGTTCGTGATGTGGTTGGAACCGCACCTGCTTAACGACTGTATGTCGGTCCCACTTCAGCTAGGCATGGATATTTCTCATATTCAGGCATATGCTCAGGGTGTAGAGGAGCGTAAGCATGAGCGTAGGGCCGATCGTGAGTATGATAGGGGCTAGAGTAAGAGAGCGAGATCTTCGGGTCCTTCAAGTGAATTTTGAGGTGGTCAGAGACAACAATACCCGAGGTATCCAGCCCATCCATCGGCTAGCGCGCCCCCTCAATTTGTCGATAGGAGATTTTATGGTTTCATAAATTCACGGCCTAGTTAGAATTCCAGGGCCTCAAGTTCTCAGTATAGGGGTGAGTCAAGTTAGATGAGGCCGCCCTTGCCACGATGTGCTCAGTGTGGTAAGCAACATGTCAGGTAGTGCCGTATAAGGTTGGGTGTTTGTTATACTTTTGGTTATCCAAGGCACGTTATGAGAGATTATCCGACGAGAGGTGGTACAAGCATAATTCAGCCAGTGGGATCTGTAGTTGGTTCGTCATCATCAGTACGCCCCCCTAGGCAAGGTTCGCAAGCACCAATCGATCGTGGTAGAGGTAGAGGTGGAGCATCTAGCTTGAGCGGTCCTTAGAACTGCATTTATACATTAGCAGGTACAGGATCAGGAGTCGTCACCTGATGTTGTTACAGGTATATTATCAGTTTCCTCATATAATGTATATGCATTGATTGACCCAAGTTCCACCCTATCATATATTATCCCGTTAGTTGCTAGTAAGTTTGGAATAAAACTTGAGTTGGTTAAACCTTTTGAGGTGTCCACACCTATTGGGGATCAAGTAATAGCTAGGCAGGTATATAGAGATTGTACAATAGTAGTTCATAGTCGATCTACAGTACCAGACCTAATTGAGTTAGATATGGTAGAATTTGATGTTATACTGGGTATGGATTGGTTGGCTTCTTGTTATGCCAACGTTGATTGTAGATCAAAGATGGTTCGATTCTAGTTTCCAGGGGAGCCTGTTTTGGAGTGGAAAGGTAATACGGGATCACTGAGAGGTAGGTTTATTTCCTATCTCAAGGCAGGGAAGATGATTAGAAAAAGCTATATTTATCACTTAGTTCGGGTTCAGGATGTGAAAGTAGAGTCACCAACCATTCAATCTATCTCTGTGGTTAATGAGTTTACTGATGTTTTTCCTTATGAGCTTCCGAGTCTTCCACTAGAGCGAGAAATTGAGTTTGCTTTTGACATATTACCAGATACTCAGCAAATATCTATTCCTCCCTATAGAATGGAACCTGCAGAGCTGAGAGAGTTGAAGGAACAACTAAGGGACTTGCTTGAAAAAGGCTTTATCAGGCCTAGTACATCATCGTGGGAAACACCTGTGTTATTTGTGAGGAAGAAAGATGGTTTCTTGTGGACGTGTATTGATTATAGACAGTTGAATAAGGTAACGATCAAGAATAAGTATCCGCTCCTGAGGATCGATGATCTATTTGATCAGTGGTAAGGTGCCAAGTGTTTCTCAAAGATAGATTTGAGGCTCGGGTACCATCAGGTAAGGTTTAAGGAGAAATATATTCCGAAGACAGAATTCAGGACAAGATACGGGCAATTTGAGTTTTGTGTTATGTCATTCGGTTTGACCAATGCCTCAGCAGTATTCATGGATTTGACGAACCATGTGTTTAGACTCTTTCTAGATCTGTTCGGATTGTATTTATTGATGATATATTGGTGTATTCTCGTTTAGATACTGAGCATGCAAATCATTTGCGTACTGTGCTCAATGTTCTACAAAAAGGGAAGTTGAATCCAAAATTATCTAAATGTTA
Organism: Nicotiana otophora; assembly: GCA_000715115.1. Classification (NCBI taxonomy): domain Eukaryota; kingdom Viridiplantae; phylum Streptophyta; class Magnoliopsida; order Solanales; family Solanaceae; genus Nicotiana; species Nicotiana otophora. The sequence continues at coordinate 7,890 of AWOL01S0106643.1, read as the reverse complement.
ATTCTGGTTGAATTTTGTAACTTTCCTTGGGCATATTATTTCAGGTGAAGGTATCCAGGTTGATACACAAATGATTGAGGCAGTAATGACTTGGCCTAGACCTACGACACCGACGGAGGTTCGTAGCTTTCTCGGTTTGGCAAGTTATTACAGGAGATTTGTAGAGGGATTTTCTTATCTTTCAGCACCATTAACAAAGTTGACTCATAAGGGAGCTAAGTTTCAGTGGACCTATGCTTGTGAACGGAGTTTCCAGGCATTGAAGGACAGACTAACTTCAGCACCGGTTCTTACACTTGTGCTATCTATTGTGATGCTTCGGGCATTGGATTGGGTTGTGTACTGATGCAGCATGGTAAGTTTGTATCTTATGCTTCTAGACAACTAAGAAAGCACGAGAAGAATTACCCGACCCAAGATTTAGAGTTAGCCGCGATGATACATGCTTTAAAGATGTGGAGAAACTATTTGTATGGCATTCATGTTGATATCTATACGGATCATAAGAGCCTTCAGTATATCTTCAAGCAAAAATAATTGAATTTACGTCAGAGAAGATGGTTGGAGCTACTAAAAGACTATGATGTTGAGATGTTATAACATTCGGGGAAGGCGAATATAGTAGCCGATGCCCTCAGCCGTAGATCTATGGGTAGCATGTCATATTTACAACCAGAGAAGAGTGAGATAGCCCATGACATTCATCAACTAGCTGGTCTTGGAGTTCGATTACTGGACTCAGGTGATGCCAGAGTTACTATTCAGGACACAACAAGATCCTCTTTAGTAACTCAAGTGAAGGAACACCAGTACGAGGATTCGGTGTTAGCTCATTACAGGGATACAACACCTCAAAAGGAGAAGACCATTTGACATTAAAGGATATAANGTGTTTCTCAAAGATAGATTTGAGGCTCGGGTACCATCAGGTAAGGTTTAAGGAGAAATATATTTCGAAGACAGAATTCAGGACAAGATACGGGCAATTTGAGTTTTGTGTTATGTCATTCCGTTTGACCAATGCCTCAGCAGTATTCATGGATTTGATGAACCATGTGTTTAGACTCTTTCTAGATCTGTTCGAATTGTATTTATTGATGATATATTGGTGTATTCTCGTTTAGATACTGAGCATGCAAATCATTTGCGTACTGTGCTCAATGTTCTACAAAAAGGGAAGTTGAATCCAAAATTCTCTAAATGTTAATTCTGGTTGAATTTTGTAACTTTCCTTGGGCATATTATTTCAGGTGAAGGTATCCAGGTTGATACACAAATGATTGAGGCAGNGCTTTTCTTTATCATTATCTGCTACCAGAGCTTACAGGGGCCAGAGTTGATAGGTTCTTGACCCTTCGGAGTAACATGAGTGTTCAGGAGTACAGTCTTCAGTATGATTTGTTGGCTAGGTATACTCCCACTATTGTATCTAAGATGGAGGATCGGGTTCACCTGTTCGTGATGTGGTTGGAACCGCACCTGCTTAACGACTGTATGTCGGTCCCACTTCAGCTAGGCATGGATATTTCTCATATTCAGGCATATGCTCAGGGTGTAGAGGAGCGTAAGCATGAGCGTAGGGCCGATCGTGAGTATGATAGGGGCTAGAGTAAGAGAGCGAGATCTTCGGGTCCTTCAAGTGAATTTTGAGGTGGTCAGAGACAACAATACCCGAGGTATCCAGCCCATCCATCGGCTAGCGCGCCCCCTCAATTTGTCGATAGGAGATTTTATGGTTTCATAAATTCACGGCCTAGTTAGAATTCCAGGGCCTCAAGTTCTCAGTATAGGGGTGAGTCAAGTTAGATGAGGCCGCCCTTGCCACGATGTGCTCAGTGTGGTAAGCAACATGTCAGGTAGTGCCGTATAAGGTTGGGTGTTTGTTATACTTTTGGTTATCCAAGGCACGTTATGAGAGATTATCCGACGAGAGGTGGTACAAGCATAATTCAGCCAGTGGGATCTGTAGTTGGTTCGTCATCATCAGTACGCCCCCCTAGGCAAGGTTCGCAAGCACCAATCGATCGTGGTAGAGGTAGAGGTGGAGCATCTAGCTTGAGCGGTCCTTAGAACTGCATTTATACATTAGCAGGTACAGGATCAGGAGTCGTCACCTGATGTTGTTACAGGTATATTATCAGTTTCCTCATATAATGTATATGCATTGATTGACCCAAGTTCCACCCTATCATATATTATCCCGTTAGTTGCTAGTAAGTTTGGAATAAAACTTGAGTTGGTTAAACCTTTTGAGGTGTCCACACCTATTGGGGATCAAGTAATAGCTAGGCAGGTATATAGAGATTGTACAATAGTAGTTCATAGTCGATCTACAGTACCAGACCTAATTGAGTTAGATATGGTAGAATTTGATGTTATACTGGGTATGGATTGGTTGGCTTCTTGTTATGCCAACGTTGATTGTAGATCAAAGATGGTTCGATTCTAGTTTCCAGGGGAGCCTGTTTTGGAGTGGAAAGGTAATACGGGATCACTGAGAGGTAGGTTTATTTCCTATCTCAAGGCAGGGAAGATGATTAGAAAAAGCTATATTTATCACTTAGTTCGGGTTCAGGATGTGAAAGTAGAGTCACCAACCATTCAATCTATCTCTGTGGTTAATGAGTTTACTGATGTTTTTCCTTATGAGCTTCCGAGTCTTCCACTAGAGCGAGAAATTGAGTTTGCTTTTGACATATTACCAGATACTCAGCAAATATCTATTCCTCCCTATAGAATGGAACCTGCAGAGCTGAGAGAGTTGAAGGAACAACTAAGGGACTTGCTTGAAAAAGGCTTTATCAGGCCTAGTACATCATCGTGGGAAACACCTGTGTTATTTGTGAGGAAGAAAGATGGTTTCTTGTGGACGTGTATTGATTATAGACAGTTGAATAAGGTAACGATCAAGAATAAGTATCCGCTCCTGAGGATCGATGATCTATTTGATCAGTGGTAAGGTGCCAAGTGTTTCTCAAAGATAGATTTGAGGCTCGGGTACCATCAGGTAAGGTTTAAGGAGAAATATATTCCGAAGACAGAATTCAGGACAAGATACGGGCAATTTGAGTTTTGTGTTATGTCATTCCGTTTGACCAATGCCTCAGCAGTATTCATGGATTTGACGAACCATGTGTTTAGACTCTTTCTAGATCTGTTCGAATTGTATTTATTGATGATATATTGGTGTATTCTCGTTTAGATACTGAGCATGCAAATCATTTGCGTACTGTGCTCAATGTTCTACAAAAAGGGAAGTTGAATCCAAAATTATCTAAATGTTAATTCTGGTTGAATTTTGTAACTTTCCTTGGGCATATTATTTCAGGTGAAGGTATCCAGGTTGATACACAAATGATTGAGGCAGTAATGACTTGGCCTAGACCTACGACACCGACGGAGGTTCGTAGCTTTCTCGGTTTGGCAAGTTATTACAGGAGATTTGTAGAGGGATTTTCTTATCTTTCAGCACCATTAACAAAGTTGACTCATAAGGGAGCTAAGTTTCAGTGGACCTATGCTTGTGAACGGAGTTTCCAGGCATTGAAGGACAGACTAACTTCAGCACCGGTTCTTACACTTGTGCTATCTATTGTGATGCTTCGGGCATTGGATTGGGTTGTGTACTGATGCAGCATGGTAAGTTTGTATCTTATGCTTCTAGACAACTAAGAAAGCACGAGAAGAATTACCCGACCCAAGATTTAGAGTTAGCCGCGATGATACATGCTTTAAAGATGTGGAGAAACTATTTGTATGGCATTCATGTTGATATCTATACGGATCATAAGAGCCTTCAGTATATCTTCAAGCAAAAATAATTGAATTTACGTCAGAGAAGATGGTTGGAGCTACTAAAAGACTATGATGTTGAGATGTTATAACATTCGGGGAAGGCGAATATAGTAGCCGATGCCCTCAGCCGTAGATCTATGGGTAGCATGTCATATTTACAACCAGAGAAGAGTGAGATAGCCCATGACATTCATCAACTAGCTGGTCTTGGAGTTCGATTACTGGACTCAGGTGATGCCAGAGTTACTATTCAGGACACAACAAGATCCTCTTTAGTAACTCAAGTGAAGGAACACCAGTACGAGGATTCGGTGTTAGCTCATTACAGGGATACAACACCTCAAAAGGAGAAGACCATTTGACATTAAAGGATATAAAGTCCTTAGATATCGAGGATGATTATGTGTCCCTAATGTTGCAGGGCTGTGGTGACAGATTATGGGAGAGACTCACTATTCTCGTTATTCTGTCCATCCAGGAGCAACAAAGATGTATCATGATATCAGGAAAATATATTGGTGGGATAGAATGAAAAAGGATATAGCAGAGTTTGTTGCTCAGTGCCCTAACTGTTTGCAGGTTCAAATTGAGCATCAAAAACCCGGTGGATTATTGCAGGCTATAGAGATTCCAACTTGGAAATGGGAAGTAATTAATATGGATGTTGTTATAGGCTTACCTCGTACCCAGCGTAAGTTCGATTCTATATGGGTGATTGTTGATAGACTTACCAAATCAGCCCATTTTCTTCCTGTTAGGACTACATATTCCGCAGAGGATTATGCAAGGCTTTACATTATGGAGATAGTACAACTTCATGATGTCCATATATCTATTATCTCGGATAGAGGAGCTCAGTTTACGGCTAATTTCTGGTGGTTCTTCCAAAAAGGATTGGGAACTCAGGTAAGTCTTAGTACAATATTTCATCCCCAGACAGACGGACAGGCTGAGCGTACTATTCAGACACTTGAGGATATGTTATGGGCTTGTACGATAGACTTCAAGGGTAGCTGGGAAGATCATCTGCCTCTTATTAAGTTCGCGTATAATAATAACTATCATTCTAGTATTTAGATGGCTCCATACGAAGCTCATTATGGACAGAAGTGTAGGTCGCCTATAGGATGGTTCAATATTGGGGAAACTAAGTTAGTAGGACGAGAGTTGGTACAATAGGCAATTGAGAAGATTAAGATTATACAAGAAAGGCTATTAGCAGCACAAAGTCGTCAGCAGTCTTATGCAGATAATCGACGACGAGACTTGGAGTTTCAGGTTGACGGCTGGGTTTCCTAAAGGTATCACCGATGAAAGGTGTTATGAGGTTCGGTAAGAAAGGAAAACTTAGCCCTCGGTACATTGGACCATATAAGATCATACGCTAGGTAGGCCAGGTAGCATATGAGTTAGACTTGCCTTATGACTTGGAATTTGTACATCCAGTCTTTCATGTGTCTATACTCCGTAAATGTATCGGAGATCCTTCCGGAATCGTGTCAGTTGATGATGTTCAGGTCACAGTGCAGCTATCATATGAGGAAACTCCCTTTGCTATACTAGATAGACAGGTTAGGAGTTTGAGGAATAAAGACGTAGCTTCGATGAAAGTACTTAGGAGAAACAATAATGTGGAAGAAATGACTTGGGAAGCCGAAGAAGACATGAAGTTTAGGTATCCTCACTTGTTTCCTCTTCCAAAGGAGGATCCGATAGTGACATCACAACTTTAAGGTGCGTGTATAGATTCTTGTGTTAGTAATTGTCATTGGTCATGTGAGGCTATTGTCGTTAATGATGATTCTGGCCCTATGTGGCATTGAATTATTGAGTTTTCTACAGGAAAGGTTGCTAATAGTATTGTTACAAAGGCGACTCTGCCAAAACGTTATATAGATCCCGGGGAGTTAAACATTTGAGGATGAATGTTTCTAAGGGGGAAGGATGTTACATCCCGCATTTCGTACGTTAAAGTTTCGCCGTAAGTTAATCGACATAAGCACGGGAATGAGATTATTTTTGAGGTTAAAAGTATTTATATTATTTGTAACAAGTGATAAGTGAGTGTCGTAAAGATTGGAGGGTAAGCAAATCAAAGAATGAGTATTCGTTGAAGTTTGTCAATTTGGGATAAAATACAGTCCAAGCTATAATACCCGGTATTTATGGACTAGTGCCATACAAGGTAACACATGACCATGATAGTAAGGTATATAAAGTATGTTAAAAGTGATTAGTATTTTAAGTAATTTGAGATAATTCTTAATTATGTGGATAATTAGTTAATTATTGATTTTTAGTGGGAGGTTAACAAGGTAATTGATTTTTGGTGGATAAGCTTAAAAGAGATTTTTTGATGTATGTAATTAGGTGGCATAATTGGGGGAGTTTTGGGCAAAATAATCCATAAAAGTGGGGCCTACAAATCATAAAGATAAGAGGATTTCCTACATCATTCAAGAGGGATGTGCATGTTTACTAACGGATGGAGCCTCCAAAATGAATTCATATGAAACTTCATAATACGATAGTAGCGTGAGATTTGCATTTCTAAGGGAGTACAGTGCAATCTTTCTCAAGAATTTCATAAGGATTTTTTCCTATTTCGATCTCGCCGTTACGTGTTCCGTCGTGATTAACGTGTGTTAGAGGGATTGTCAAGAGAATCAGCTCAGGTATGTTAAGGCTATCCGTTCTTTACTTTTGGCACGATCTATATGATACAACAAAATGAGTAAACGCACAACTTTCACAAATGACTCTATTCTTAGAAGTACTAGTGATGCCTATGTTCTTGATTTCCCATGTGTCTTATTATATCTTCTGTTCATGGGTCTCAAAAATATACGTAGTTGATAAAGTTTATCCAAAAGGCATATTGATCTTATGACATTCCGAGAAATCTTATTAACTTACTTCTTATACATTTCATTCATTTATACATGTACATTCACCCATCACGAGATGGCATTATATACGCATATATTATATGTATATGGGATATGGGAAAAGGTTACATCATTATATACGCACCACCACCTGATCAATTGGTATATGTTGATGATTTCGCCCACAGAGGCCGAGATTATATGACGGGATGCCCTCAGAGGCTTGATGATTTTATGTACGCATATACCTATGTATGATAAGACATTTATACACACATGCATGATTTATAAATATTTCAGGATTCACAAAGTTATTTAGACTTACATGCGGATTCCTTTACTCTATGTTTCTTCTATGGATTTTATGTACTGATTTTCATGCCTTACATACTCGATACATTATTCGTACAGACACCCCTATTTCCCGAGGCCTCTGTTTCATGCCCGGAGGTGCAGGTAGACAGGTTGACGGTCCCCCTTTTTAGGATCTTTGATCAGCGAGAGTTGATGTGCTCCACTTGATCCGGAGCTGTTACTAGTTTTGGTACGCTGTTTTTGGTATGTAGATATGGGTACGACGGGGCCCAGTCCCGTCCTTTATACAGTTGTACACTCTATTAGAGGTCTGTAGACAGTCATATATAGTTGGAAAGTATATGGCCTTGTCGGCTTCTAGTTTTGGATATATAGTTATCTATAGCAGCCTTGTCGGCTCGCCCTACCGTATTTCGCATGTATATGTATATATGTCTATTGGACATGTTTTTCTCACGTATGTTATTCACGTGATTCAATAGTTTATTGATAGATGTTATTCATGACCTACCCTTAATTCATGTTTATATCTTAGACGCATGCTTAGGGGTGTTCGATAGGTAGGACTCGGGCACTCGTTATGACCTATCAGTTTGGGTCATGACAGAGGCTACACAAAGAAGTTACAACTAATGAAAAAGGTACACAATAGCTCACGAAATCAAATAGCAAGGAAAATACAATTCATAAACCAAGGCACAATTTATGAGCATTAATTAATCATTAAGACATGTAGTAGGCAAGGCAGGTATTCAACAAATGATTACAATCAACAATTAGCTTATAAGGGTGAACTTGACAATAAGTATGGAACATGTGCTAACAATTTCAGGTACAACATGTACAACAATTTTAACAACAAAAGATATAATCCTAAAATGATATTTACAAT
>AWOL01S0106637.1:12899-32205 GCA_000715115.1 Nicotiana otophora | reverse complement strand
GACCGACGGGCAGTCAGAGCGGACAATTTAGATTTTAGAGGATATGCTCAGGGCATGTGTGATCGACTTTGGAGGACAGTGGGATCGTTTCCTTCCTTTGGTCGAGTTTGCTTATGATAACAGTTACCAATCCAGCATCGAGATGGCTCCATTTGAGGCTTTATATGGTCGGCGATGTCGTTCACCTATCGGATAGTTTGAGACATGTGAGGCTAAGTTATATGGTACTGATTTGGTAAGGGATGCCTTGGAAAAGGTAAAGTTGATTCAGGAGCGACTTCGTACAGCACAGTCCAGACAAAAGAGTTATGCGGATCAAAAGCACGTGATGTATCATTTATGGTAGGTGAAAACGTTCTCTTGAAGGTTTCGCCGATGAAGGGAATTATGCGATTCGGGAAGAAGGGCAAGTTGAGCCCAAGGTTTATAGGCCTATTTGAGGTGTTGAAACGAGTTGGGGAGGTTGCTTATGAGCTTGCATTGCCTCCCAGCCTATCAGGAGTTCATCCGGTCTTTCATGTATCTATGCTCCGAAAGTATTATTCTGACCTGTCACATGTGTTAGACTTCAACACAGTTCAGCTAGATAATAGCTTGGGTTATGAAGAAGAGCCAATTGCCATTGTTGATAAACAGGTTCGCCAGTTGAGGTCAAAGAGGATTTATGTAGTAAAATTCTAGTGGAGAGGCCAACCAATTGAGGAAGCGACTTGGGAGGCCGAGGAAAACATGTGGAACAGATATCCACACTTATTCAGCACTTTAGGTATAATTCTAAACTCGTTCGAGGACGAACGTTTGTTTAAGAGGTGGAGAATGTGATGACCCAAAAATGTCATCTTTAAATTTATAATTAATTATGTGTTCTCAAACCTCAAAAAGTGTTATTTATCATTCTTCGACTTGTGTGCGCAATCCGTAAAGATTTCTAGAAAAGGTTTTATGTGAAAAATAGATTAAATATGAATTAGAGCTTTAAAAAAACTCAATTGTATTGACTCTGGTCAACATTTTGAGCAAACGGACTCGGATTAATATTTTGACAATTTCGTTAGGTCCGTATCGTGATTTGGGACTCAAGCGTATGACCGGAATCAAATTCCGAGATCCCTAGCCCGAGATATGGAATTCTGATGAACAATTTAAAAGTATAAGTTCAAATAATGAACGGATGTCTAATTATGTGCAAACAACCCCGGAATAGAGTTTTGATGATTTCAACAGCTCCGTATGTTGATTTTGGACTTAGGAGCGTGATCAAAATTTTATTTGAAAGTTCGTAGTGAAATTAGGCTTGAAATGGCTAAAATATGAATTTAAAGTTTGAAAGTTTGACCGGGGAGTTGACTTTTTGATATCAGGGTCGGAATCCAGTTCTGAAAATCTTGACAGCTCTGTTATGCCATGTATGACTTGTGTGCAAAATTTGAGGTCAATCGGACTTGATTTGATAGGTTCCGGCATCGAATGTAGAAGTTAAAAATTCTTAGTTTTATTAAGCTTGAATTGGGGTATAATTCGTAGTTTTAGTGTTGTTTAATGTGATTTAGAGGTTCGACTAGGCTCGTATGATGTTTTAGGATTTGTTGGTATATTTGGTTGAGGTCCCTAGGGCCTCGGGTGAGTTTCAGATGGTTAACGGATCAAAAGTTGGACTTAAAAAGCTGCTGCAATGTTTCCTCTTCTGTTGGGCATTCTGGGCTGTCATCGATCCTAGGTATCGAGCCCGGGCATCGAGCCCAGAAATCGAGCCCAGGCATCTAGCCCAGATATCTAGCCCAGACATCTAGCCCAGACATCGAGCCCAGACATCGAGCCCAGACATCGAGCCCAGGCATCGAGCCCAAACATCGAGCCCTGGTTTCGAGTTCAGACATCGAGCCCAGGCATCAAGCCCAGACATCGAGCCCAGGCATCGAGCCCAAATATCGAGCCAGAGTTGACGAGACTCAGGCTTGAGTTTGTGTATCGAAGCCAAGGCTCGAGGGATAGGATCGAGACCCAAGATCGAAGGCAAGGCTCGAGGGATAGGATCGAGACCCAAGATCGAGGGTCACCATCGAAGGCTCAAGCTCGATGCCATGATCGAGGCTATGATCGAAAGACCGGATTCGATGCCATAATCGAGGTCGTGATCCGAGGTCCCGGCTCGATCCTGTGATCGAAGCCATGATCGAGGCCTAGGCTCGAGGGCCATGATCGAAGCCCTGATCGAGGCCCAGTTTCCGAAGTGCTGGGCAGTTTTATAAAAAGAAGGACATTCGTCCCATTCACCATTTTTAACAAATTGGAGATGGAGCAGAGGTGATTTTGGCAGATTGTCAAGGAAAGACAATTGGGGTAAGTGGTTCCAACTTGAATTTGGTCTATATGCACAAATATATCATTATTTTCACCATATAATTAGTGTTTTGAGATTGAAATTTGAAAAAATTTAGAAATCTCATAGAAGCGAATTTTTGAGATTTCGATATCGATTCGGAGTCGGATTTGAGTGAAATTGGTATGGTTGGACTCGAAATTGAATAGGTAGTCGGATTTCATAACTTTCGCTGGATTCCGAGATGTGCGCCCCACGGATGAATATTTAATTAATTTCGGAATTTTGTATTAAAATTGTAGTGTGTTCTTATAGAGTTGATTCCTATAATTTTTAGTGATTATATCGAATTGTTTTGGCTAGATTCGGGCCGGATAGGGTTGGATAATTGTGGAAAAGGCCTTCTAGTGGGTTAAATTGGAGCAAGACAAGGTAAGTCTCTTGTCTAATCTTGTGAGGGAACAATTACCTCATAGGAGATTAAAATTAAATTATTGTTGCTAATTGTGGGGGGCTACGTACGCACGAGGTGACGAGAGTCCGTGCGTAGCTACTATTAATGCTAAAGTCCGGGTAGATTAGGACTCAAAGCATGTATTACTTGTGTAAATTGTATTCTTTGATTAATTAATATTAATTGATATTTATGAATATATTGTGAATTGTTAGATAAAGATATTAAAGGATGAAAACCTCATATGCTTGATTTAAATTATTAATTGTTAAAAGAAATTGTTCTTCCTCCCGAATTTATCTCATAATAAATATACTCTCCTTCCGGAGGTACATAAGAAAATGTCCTCCTTTCTTGTGGAGCGGGCCGAACGCCTCGGCAGGATAGATGCATCTATGGATCGCGCCGCACGTCCCTCGGCAGTGTACACGACACTCTGGATCGGGCCGTACGTCCTCGACAGAAATCGTGCTTAATAATTATAATTACAAGATACTTTAATAATATATTTCAGCTTGTGAAGCTAATTGATAAATTAGAAAATCCTTGGAATTTAATGAATTATTATTCTTACTTGTTAAAGAATTAATTGTTACTCCTGTAAATGAGATTTAATTGATAAATTGAATATTATTTGAATTGAAGGAATTTGATTATTTTCGCTGATTAAATAAATTATTGTAAATTTTATAAATCATGTTGATTTAAACATCCTAGTTTTATTTCAGTTATTATCATTGACTCATAGTGAGTGTCAAAGTCGGCCATTTCGTCTCTACCACTTCGAGATTAGGCTTGATACTTACTGAGTACACTTTGTTTACGTACTCATACTACACTTTCTGCACTTTTTGTTCATGATTTGAGACAGGTACTAGTGGAGGACCTATCATCACATATTCACGTCATCCTGAGGCATAGTGGTGAGCTGCCTTTCTGAGCCGTTCTGCAGCTACCAGTGTCTTTTCTTATATTTACATGCTTTCTATTTTATTTCAGACAATATTTAAGGTTTTGTATCATCTACTAGATGCTCATGCACTTGTGACACCAGGTCCTGGCACACACATTGGTAGAGTTTGGGATTTCTTGGTTTTAAATTTTATCAATGTATGCTTAATTTATTAGTTGGCTTGCCTAGCTGTAGTGTTGGGCGTCATCACGATCTACAGGTGAAATTGGGTCGACAATATTTCTTTAGCGCGTTATATTTTCAGAAAGAGACACTGTAGAAGTAGAAGTTGTTCCCTTAAGATTTTTTTTTTTTTTGCATTACTTCTTTTTTATCTAACAAAATTGAAAATATAAATATAAAGACTACTTACTTTTCTAAGAATTCATTTAATCTACTTAAAGTTTAAACTTTACGTGAAATCTATCAATCAAACCAACTTTTCCACACTACTTTAATGCTTGTTTTATTTTTGTATCATTAATGAAACTAACTTTTAAACATTACTTTACTAAGTTTTTTAATATGACAATACATATTATGTTTTAGGATTGGTTGGTATGTTTGGTTGAGGTCCCGGGGACTCGGGTGTGTTTTAGATGCTTAATGGGTGAAAGTTTAGACTTAGAGGAATTTTTGAGTTGCTGGTTCTGGTGTTTTCGCACTTACGGTGGGGAGTGCAGAAGCAAAGCTGGTATCGCAGGTGTGCTTTTAGGCCGGGTGTCAGTGGTCACAGATGCGACGAGTGAGCCGCAGGAGCGGAGCCTCATCTGCGGAAGGGGCAGTCGCAGATGCGGAGGTGAGAAGGACCCAATGTTCCGTAGAAGCGCATCCTCAGGTGCGGACCCAGCCCGGATAAGTGACCTTTGCATTTGCGATGATATTTCCGCAGGTGCATGACCGCAGATGCGGCCCTATGAGCGCATGTGCAGAAATCGCTAGGTTGAAGAGGTAGCTTTGAGGGTTCACTCCTCATTGTTTCACCAATTCGATTTAGAGCTCGGTGGGGGACGATTTCTCGAGGGATTTTGAAGGAGAACTCTTGGGTAACTAATTCTAACTCTATTTTGATCATAATACATAAAACTATTATTGTTCTCCTCGTCTAATTAAGGAATTTGGGGGTAGAAGTTTGAAAATGGGGGAAAAGATTCCCCAATTGAAAATCTGAGATTTTAATGGGAATTTGACGTCAGATTTAGATGAATTTTGTTTGAGTGAATTCGTGAGTGAATGGGTGTTCATAATTTATAATTTTTACCCGATTTCGAGACGTGGGCCCGAGGAGACTTGTTGGTCGTTTTCCTAATTTCACGCTTTAGCTTCGAATTAATTAGTTAAATTAGTTACTTGTAATTATATTTACATTATGCAATTAATTTGAATAGATTCAGGCCATTTGGAGTCGGATACTTGTGGCAAGAACGTGATAACAAGTTGATTTGAGCGGTTCGAGGTAAGTGGCTTGCCTAACCTTGTGTTGGGGACTTTCCCCTTAGGCTGTTTGATATTAATTGATGTGTGGGCACCGTGTACGTATACGGGCTATTGTTGCAAAAATCCCGTTTTTTCTTTCTAAATCATAAACTGTTTTTCCTTATTAAATTGCACTAATACGTTTAATTGTTAAACTTAGACTAGAGAAGCATGCTTACGTGTTTAACTGCCTATTTGACATTCTGTGCGGCATGCTTAGTTAAGTCCTTGCTTTCCTTATTTGTGTTAAGTATAAACTGTATAACTCGATGCCATATCTGCCATTTCATCTTGCGTTGCATATTTAAATTGGGACTACGGAAGTATTCCGGGAGATCCCCTTGTCTTGCATATTTATTTTGGGACTACGAACGTATTTCGGGAAATCTCCCAGCACTGCATATTTACTTTGGGACTATGGACGTATTCCGGGAGATCCCCCAGCACTGCATATTTACTTTGGGACTATGGACGTATTCCGGGAGATCCCCCAGCACTGCATATTTACTTTGGAACTACGAACGTATTCCGGGAGATCCCCCTGTAGTGCATATTCATTTGAAACTACGGGACGATATCCCGAAAGATTTTCCACTGTGTTTATCTTATTCTGAGCCGAGGGCTCCCTTAATTGTTAAATTTTTGAGATTTTCTTTAACTGTGTTACCGTAAATTTTACTTATATCTTTTACTGTTTAATTTATTATATTTACTCCGGTAGGGCCTTGACCTGACCTCGCCACTACTCGACCGAGGTTAGGCTTGTCACTTACTGGGTACCATTGTGGTATACTCATACCCTTCCCCGCACATGTTTTCGCATGTAGATCCAGGTGCGAGCTATCATCCTCGGGGTTAGTGTGTGCTGCTAATTTTAGGAGATTTCAAGGTATTACTGCTTGCGTCCGCAGATCTTCGGAGTCCCCTTCTACTCCCTCGCCTAAAGGCTTTCTTTATTATCTTCAGACTTTTGTATAGAGCTACATAGATTATAGCAGCTTGTGACTTAGTAATATTTCGTGTCTTGAAAAATGATTTTGTATATGCCGAGTGGTACTACTCTTGGCTATTCACAATATGTTGTTTATCTTTAAAATGTTGTGTTTTCTTTATATTTTTCGTAATATTAGGCTTATCTAATCGTAAAAACTAGGTGCAATCACGACACCTTACAGAGGATTAATTGGGGTCGTGACAAATGTTTTCGATAGACATACAAAATTTCAGGCTAATCGGAGTCCGTAAAAATAAATTACAAAATCAGCATATACTAACACACACGAAAAAGCAAATCACAAATTCATGTTACATGACTACACAACGCCATAAAATAAATCCAAAAGTTAAGGCGAAGGGATGAGTATTGGTTACTAGGTCATTTTCTACGAACCTATGAAATTTCAGGCTAATCGGAGGCCGTCAATTTGTTTTACGAAATATGTATGTATTAATACACACGAAAAGTAGATATAATCATAAGTTCATGTTATATGACCCCAAAATGCCAAAAACAAAAATGAGCACGGAAGTGATTACGAAGCGATAAATATTGGTCCCTACGCTATTTCTCGTGGACCTACGAAATTTCAAGTCAATCGGAATTCGTCAAAATAATTCTACAAAATCAACATGTACTAATATACACAAAAATTGATATAATCATAAATCCGTATTGTATGACCTTGAAACATCATAAAATAAATATGAAAGTCATGGCAAAACAATGAGTATTGGTCACTAGGCCATTTTTTGTGGGCCTACAAAATTTTAGGCTAATCAGAGTCCGTCCAAAAGATTCTACAAAATCGGCATGTACTAATACACATGAAAAAATGAATATAACCACAAGCTCGTATTGCATAACCCAAAAATACCATAAAATGAACCAGAAAGTCATGGCGAAATAATGAATATTAGTCAATAGGCTATTTCTTATTGACCTATAAAATTTCAAGCTAATCGGAGTTAATCAAAGAAATTTTACAAAATCAACATATGTTAATACACACGAAAAAGTGAATATAATCACAAATTTGTATAGCATATATTTTAACTTTTGTTGTAAGCTATAGAGTTGAATATAATGAACTTTAGTTTTGAAGATTAGCCAACTGACTCTAGAGAAGCAATGACTAATTTGTAACTGAGACGAGTAATTCAAATGAATGAAAATAACAGAAAAGACTTTCATTTGTTAACTACTATCTATTTGTGTGATTTCGAAAGTTTTCTATGAGTAGAAAAGACTTTCAAAATCTTTCCCTTAAAAACAGAATCACAGACACATGACTAGTTGCCCAATAACAAAAATATAAAACTATTTAATTACATTACTGGAAAGAATGCGAATACATACAACACGCAATTTATTTGTTGTTCTTAAAATAATTTCAACACATTACTAAAAATATGACAATATTTCTTTAGCACGTTATATTTTCAGAAAGAGACACTGTAGAAGTAGAAGTTGTACCCTTAAGATTATTTTTGTTTTTTTGAAATTACTTCTTTTTTATCTAACAAAATTGAAAATATAAATATAAAGACTACTTACTTTTCTAAGAATTCATTTAATCTACTTAAAGTTTAAACTTTACGTGAAATCTATCAATCAAACCAACTTTTCAACACTACTTTAATGCTTATTTTATTTCTGTATCATTAATGAAACAAACTTTTCAATATTACTTTACTAAGTATTTTAATATGACAGTTCGTATGGTGTTTTATGATTGATTGATATGTTTGGTTGAGGTCCCGGGGGCCTCGGGTGTGTTTCGGGTGCTTAACGGGTGAAAGTTTGTACTTAGAGGAATTTTTGAGTTGCTGGTTCTTGTGTTTTCGCACCTGCGGTGGGGAGTCCGCAGGTGCGGCCCCGCAGAAGCGCGGCTTGTATCGCAGGTGCGCTTTTAGGCCGGGTGTTAGTGGTCGCAGATGCGACGAGTGAGCCGCAGGAGCGGAGCCGCATCTGTGGAAGGGCAGTTGCAGATGCGGAGGTGAGAAGGACCCAAGGTTCCGCAGAAAGTGACGATTGAGCGCAGAAGCGCATCCGCAGGTGCGGACCCAGCCCGGATAAGTGACCTTCGCACCTGCGATGATGTTTCCTCAGGTGCGTGACAGCAGATGCGTCCCCATGAGCGCATGTGCGGAAATCGCTGGGTTGAAGAGGTAGCTTCGAGGGTTCACTCCTCATTTTTCACCAATTCGATTTAGAGCTCGGTGGGGGACGATTTCTCGAGGAATTTTAAAGGAGAAGTCTTGGGTAACTAATTCTAACTCTATTTTGATCATAATACATAAATCTATTATTGTTTTCCTGATCTAATTAAGGAATTCGAGGGTGGAAGTTTGAAAATGGGGGAAACGATTCCCCAATTAAAAATCTGAGATTTTAATGGAAATTTGACGTCGGATTTAGATGATTTTTATTCGATTGAACTCGTGAGTGAATAAGTGTTCATAATTTATAATTTTTACCCGATTCCGAGACGTGGGCCCAGGGAGACTTGTTGGGCGTTTTCCCTAATTTTACGCTTTAGCTTCGAATTAATTAGTTAAATTAGTTACTTTTAGTTATATTTACATTATGCAATCAATTTGAATAGATTCGGGCCATTTGGAGTCAGATACTTGTGGCAAGAACGTGATATCAAGTTGATTTGAGCGGTTCGAGATAAGTGGCTTGCCTAACCTTATGTTGGGGACTTTCCCCTTAGGATGTTTGATATTAATTGATGTGTGGGCGCCGTGTACGTGAGATGACGAGTACGTACACAGGCTATTATTGGAAAAATCCTGTTTTTCCATTCTAAATCATAAACTGTTTTTCCTTATTAAATTGCACTAATATGTTTAATTGTTAAACTTAGATTAGATAAGCATGCTTACGTATTTTAACTGCCTATTTGACATTCTGTGCACCATGCTTAGTTAAGTCCCTACTTTCCTTATCTGTATTCAATATAAACTGTATAACTCGATGCCATACCTGCCATTTTATCTTGCGTTGCATATTTAAATTGGGACTACAGACGTATTCCGGGAGATCCCCCAGCACTGCATATTTACTTTGGGACTATGGACGTATTTCGGGAGATCCCCCAGCACTGCATATTTACTTTGGGACTACGGACGTATTCCGGGAGATTTCCCTGTACTGCATATTCATTCGGAACTACGGGACGATATCCCGGGAGATTTTCCACTGTGTTTACCTTGTTCTGAGCCGAGGGCTCCCTTAATTGTTAAATTTTTGAGATTTGCTTTAACTGCGTTACCGTAAATTTTACTTATATCTTTTACTGTTTAATTTATTATATTTACTCCGGTAGGGCCTTGACCTAACCTCATCACTACTCGACCGAGGTTAGGCTTGTCACTTACTGGGTACCATTGTGGTATACTCATACCCTTCCCCGCACATGTTTTCGCATGTAGATCCAGGTGCGAGCTATCACCCTCGGGGTTAGTGTGTGCTGCTAATTTTAGGAGACTTCAAGGTATTACTGCTTGCGTCCGCAGATCTTCGGAGTCCCCTTCTACTCCCTCGCCTAGAGACTTTCTTTATTATCTTCAGACTTTTGTATAGAGCTACATAGATTATAGCAGCTTGTGACTTAGTAATATTCCGGGTCTTGAAAAATTATTTTGCATATGCCGAGTGGTACTACTCTTGGCTATTCACAATATGCTGTTTATCTTTAAAATATTATGTTTTCTTTATATTTTTCGTAATATTAGGCTTACCTAGTCGTAAAGACTAAGTGCAATCACGACACCTTACGGAGGATTAATTGGGGGTCGTGACAAATGTTTTCGATGGACACACAAAATTTCAGGCCAATCGGAGTCCGTAAAAATAAATTACAAAATCAGCATGTACTAACACACACGAAAAAGCAAATCACAAATTCATGTTACATGACTAGACAACGCCATAAAATAAATCCAAAAGTCTAAGGCGAAGGGATGAGTATTGGTCACTAGGTCATTTTCTACGAACCTATGAAATTTCAGGCTAATCGGAGGCCGTCAATTTGTTTTACGAATTATGCATGTATTAATACACACGAAAAATAGTTATAATCATAAGTTCATGTTATATGACCCCAAAATGCCAAAAAACAAAAATGAGCATGAAAGTGATGGCGAAGCGATAAGTATTGGTTCTTAGGCTATTTCTCGTGGACCTAAACAATTTCAAGTCAATCGGAATTCGTCAAAATAATTCTACAAAATCAACATGTACTAATATACACAAAAATGGATATAATCATAAATTCGTATTGTATGACCTTAAAACATCATAAAATAAATATAAAAGTCATGGCAAAACAATGAGTATTGGTCACTAGGCCATTTTCTGTGGGCCTATAAAATTTTAGGCTAATCAAAGTCCGTCCAAATAATTATACAAAATCGGCATGTACTAATACACATGAGAAAATGAATATAACCACAAGCTCGTATTGCATAACCCAAAAACACCGTAAAATGAACCAGAAAGTCATGACGAAATAATGAATATTAGTCAATAGGCTATTTCTTATTGACCTATAAAATTTCAAGCTAATCGGAGCTCATCAAAATTTTGTTACAAAATCAGCATGTGTTAATACACACGAAAAAATAAATATAATCACAAATTTGTATAGCATACATCTTAACTTTTGTTGTAAGCTATAGAGTTGGATATAATGAACTTTAGTTTTGAAGATTAGCCAACTGACTCTAGAGAAGCAATGACTAATTTGTAACTGAGGCGAGTAATTCAAATGAATGAAAATAACAGAAAAGACTTTCATTTGTTAACTACTATATATTTGTGTGATTTTGAAAGTCTTTTATGAGTAGAAAAGACTTTCAAAATCTTTCCCTTGAAAACAGAATCAGAGACACATGACTAGGTGTCCAATAACAAAAATATAAAACTATTTAATTACATTACTGGAAAGAATGCGAATACATACAACACGCAATTTATTTGTTGTTCTTAAAATAATTTCAACACATTACTAAAAATATGATAATATTTCTTTAGCACGTTATATTTTCAGAAAGAGACACTGTAGAAGTAGAAGTTGTTCCCTTAAGATTTTTTCTTTTTTTGCATTACTTCTTTTTGATCTAACAAAATTGAAAATATAAATATAAAGACTTCTTACTTTTCTAAGAATTCATTTAATCTACTTAAAGTTTAAACTTTACGTGAAATCTATCAATCAAACCAACTTTTCAACACTACTTTAATGCTTATTTTATTTCTGTATCATTAATAAAACAAACTTTTCAACATTACTTTACTAAATATTTTAATATGACAGTTCGTATGGTGTTTTAGAATTGATTGATATGTTTGGTTGAGGTCCCGGGGGCCTCGGGTATGTTTCGGGTGCTTAACGGGTGAAAGTTTGTACTTAGAGGAATTTTTGAGTTGCTGGTTCTGGTGTTTTCGCACCTGCGGTGGGGAGTCCGCAGGTGCGGCCCCGCAGAAGCGAGGCTTGTATCGCAGGTGCGCTTTTAGGCCGGGTGTTAGTGGTCGCAGATGCGACGAGTGAGCCACAGGAGCGGAGCCGCATCTGTGGAAGGGCAGTCGCAGATGCGGAGGTGAGAAGGACCCAAGGTTCCGCAGAAGCTGACGATTGAGCGCAGAAGCGCATCCGCAGGTGCGGACCCAGCCCAGATAAGTGACCTTCGCACCTGCGATGATTTTTCCTCAGGTGCGTGACCGCAGATGCGTCCCCATGAGCGTAGGTGCGGAAATCGCTGGGTTGAAGAGGTAGCTTCGAGGGTTCACTCCTCATTTTTTCACCAATTCGATTTATAGCTCGGTGGGGAACGATTTCTCGAAGGATTTTAAAGGAGAAGTCTTGGGTAACTAATTCTAACTCTATTTTGATCATAATACATAAATCTATTATTATTTTCCTCGTCTAATTAAGGAATTTTATGGTAGAAGTTTGAAAATGGGGGAAATGATTCCCCAATTGAAAATCTGAGATTTTAATGTGAATTTGACGTCGGATTTAGATGAGTTTTCTTCGAGTGAACTCGTGAGTGAATGGGTGTTCATAAGTTCTAATTTTTACCCGATTTCGAGACGTGGCCCCGGGGAGACTTGTTGGTCGTTTTTCCTAATTTCACGCTTTAGCTTCGAATTAATTAGTTAAATTAGTTACTTGTAGTTATATTTATATTATGCAATTAATTTGAATATATTCGGGCCATTTGGATTCGGATACTTGTGGCAAGAACATGATATCAAGTTGATTTGAGCGGTTCGAGGTAAGTGTCCTGCCTAACCTTGTGTTGGGGACTTTCCCCTTAGGATGTTTGATATTAATTGATGTGTGGGCGCCGTGTACGTTAGGTGACGAGTACGTATACGGGCTATTATTGCAAAAATTCCATTTTTCCTTTCTAAATCATAAACTGGTTTTTCTTATTAAATTGCACTAACACGTTTAATTGTTAAACTTAGACTAGAGAAGCATGCTTACGTGTTTTAACTGGCTATTTGACATTTTGTGCGCCATGCGTAGTTAAGTCCCTACTTTCCTTATCTGTGTTAAGTATAAACTATATAACTCGATGTCATATCTGCCATTTCATCTTGCGTTGCATATTTAAATTGGGACTACAGACTTATTCCGGGAGATCCCATTGTCTTGCATATTTATTTTGGGACTACGGACGTATTCCAGGAGATCCCCCAGCACTGCATATTTACTTTGGGACTATGGACGTATTCCGGGAGATCCTCCAGCACTGCATATTTACTTGGACTACGGACGTATTCCGGGAGATCCCCTTATACTGCATATTCATTCGGAACTATGGGACGGTATCCCGGAAGAGTTTCCACTGTGTTTACTTTGTTCTGAGCCGAGGGCTCCCTTAATTGTTAAATTTTTGAGATTTTTTTTAACTGTGTTACCGTAAATTTTACTTATATCTTTTACTGTTTAATTTATTATATTTACTCCGGTAGGGCCTTGACCTAACCTCATCACTACTTGACCGAGGTTAGGCTTGGCACTTAGTGGGTACCATTGTGGTATGCTCATGCCCTTCCCTGCACATATTTTCGTGTGCATATCCAGGTGCGAGCTATTAGCCTCGGGGTTAGTGTGTGCTGCTGATTTTAGGAGACTTCAAGATACTACTGCTTGCGTCCGCAGATCTTCGGAGTCCCCTTCTACTCCCTCGCCTAGAGACTTTCTTTATTATCTTCAGAATTGTATATAGAGCTACATAGATTATAGCAGCTTGTGACTTAGTAATATTTCGGGTCTAGAAAAATTATTTTGTATATGCCGAGTGGTAGTACTCTTATGGAGGGCTAATTGGGGTCGTGACAAGTTGGTATCAGAGCACTAGGTTCATAGGAGTCGCAAGTCACAAGCCGGTTCATTAGATTCTCGCGGATCGTTGCGGAGACATCCGTACTTATCTTCGGGATGCTATGTAACTGTTAAGAACAATCATACTTCTTTGATTTCCTTGTCGTGCGAGTTATTGACATCAATTTTTTTTTTAAGATTCTATTCTATTCTTTCTCACAGATGGTGAGGACCCATACCGGGAGGACCGACGATCAGGCACCCGAGCCCCCTATCAGAGCCGCCAGAGGCCGGGGTCGGGGTCGGGGTAGAGGACGATCACGCGGTGCAGCCCGATCACCTGCGAGAGTTGCGTCAGAGGAGCCCCCACCATCTCCAGCTGGAGGGCCAGCACCAGAGATCCCTATTGCTACTCCAGAGACTTTAGCTCAGTTCTTGAGCATGTTCAGCACTCTGGCTCAGGCTGGACTATTTCTGATAGCTCCCGCTACATCTCAGGCCAAGGGAGGGGAACAGACTCTCGTAGCCCGCACTCCTGAGCAGAGGGTCCAGGTTGATTAGGCACCAGAGTATATTCCTATGCCCTCAGTGGCTCCGGTTCAACATGAGATTAGGGTAGCTGCTTCTGAGGCCGAGCAGCTCAGACTTGAGAGGTACAAGAAGTACCAGCCACCTACTTTCAGCGGACTAGCTTCAGATGATGCTCTGGGTTTTCTTGAGGAGTGTCATCACATTCTCCGCACTATGGGCATTGTGGAGACGAGTGGGGTTTCTTTCACCGTTTTCCAGTTGAGGGGAGCAACATACTAGTGGCGGCGTGCCTATGAGCTGAGTAGTCCAGACGAGGCAGCCTCACTCACTTAGACTTAGTTTTTAGAGATGTTCTTGCATGAGTATGTTCCTCAGAGCCTCAGGGATGCTTGGCGTGCAGAGTTTGAGCAGTTGCGTCAGGGTGCTACGACTGTGTCGGAGTATGCAGTCCGTTCCAGTGAGTTAGCTTGCCATGCACTGGCTCTGGTTGCTATAGTCAGAAAGAGGGTTTGTCGCTTCATTGAGGGACTCCACCCCAGTATTCGGACCAGCATGGCCACGGAGTTGGAGATGGACATCACTTATCAGCATGCAGTGAGCATTGCCAGGAGAGTGCAGGGCATGTTTTCCCGGGACAAAGAGGAGAGAGAGGCCAAGAGGTCTCGAGAGACTGGTCATTATTCAGGAGCTCGTGCACCAACAACATGCTATGGTAGGGGTTTTGTAAGTCGCCCTGTTCATTCAGCTCTTCCAGCAGCCAGCGGTGTTTCAGCTCTTCCTAGACCTCAGAATCCCTATTATGCACTGCCAGTATCCACCATGCCTCCTACTCGAGGTGCTATTATCGACCAATCCAGCAGGCTAGGTCCGAGTCAGTCTCAGCCGTCGCGTCCTCCGAGAGGTTGTTTTGAGTGTGGTGACACTCGTCACCTAGTTAGAGATTTCCCCAGAGCCAGGAAATGTGCACCTCCACAGACTTATCAGCGTCCACGTGCTCCACCGGGTCCTCCGGCCATTCTTTCAGCACCAGTTGCCACCCCACCACCTTAGCCAGCTCGAGGTGGAGGTCGGGGAGGTCGAGGTCACCCTAGAGGGGGAGGCCAGGCCAGGTACTATGCCCTTCCAGCCCGTTCAGAGGTCGTTGCTTTAGATTTAGTCATCACAAGTATCGTCCCTGTCTGTCATAGGGATGCATCAGTATTATTTGACCCAGGCTATACGTATTCATATGTGTCTTCTTATTTTGCTCCACATTTGGGGATATCTTAGGATTCTTTGAGTTCCCATGTTTATGTATCTACTCCCGTGGGAGATTCTCTCGTTGTGGACCATGTATATCGGTCGTGTTTGATTGCTCTTAGTGGTTTTGAGACCAGAGCCGATTTGTTATTACTTATTATGGTAGATTTTGATGTTATCTTGGGCATGGACTGGTTGTCGCCTCATTATGCTATTCTTGATTGTCACACTAAGACCGTGACGCTGGCTATGTCAGGCTTGCCGAGATTAGAGTGGAGAGGTACCTTAGAGTATACTCCCCGCAGGGTCATTTCATTTCTTAAGGCTCAGCGAATGGTTGAGAAGGGGTGTGATGCGTATTCGGCCTATATGAGAGATGTTAGTATTGATACTCCTACAGTGGAGTCAGTTCCTGTAGTAAGGGATTTTCCTGATGTATTTCCAGCGGATCTTTCGGGTATGCCCCCCGGCGGGGATATTGACTTTGGCATTGATTTGTTATCGGGCATTCAGTCCATTTCTATTCCACCATATCGTATGGCCCCGTAGAGTTGAAATAATTAAAAGAACAGTTACAGGAATTGCTTGATAAGGGCTTCATTCGGCCCAATGTATCGCCTTGGGGTGCTCCTGTCTTATTTGTGAAGAAGAAGGATGGTTCTATGCGGATGTGTATTGATTACCATCAACTGAACAAGGTTACAGTGAAGAACAGATATCCATTGCCACGTATTGATGACTTATTTGATCAGCTTCAGGGTGCCAGGATATTCTCTAAAATTAACTTACGTTCAGGATATCATCAGTTGAAGATTCGGGAACCCGATATCCCGAAGACTGCTTTCAGGACTCGGTATGGTCATCACGAGTTCCTTGTGATGTCTTTTGGGCTGACCAACACCCCAACAACATTTAAGCATCTGATGAACAGTGTATTTCATCCCTATCTTGACTCCTTCATCATTGTGTTTATTGACGACATTTTGGTGTATTCCCGAAGTCGGGAAGATCATGAACAACACCTGAGGACCATGCTTCAGACTTTGAGAGAAAAAAAGTTATATGCAAAATTTTCAAAGTGTGAATTTTGGCTTGATTTAGTGGGATTTTTGGGTCATATAGTTTCGTGCGAGGGGATCAAGGTAGATCTAAAGAAGATTGAGGCAGTGCAGAGTTGGTCCAGACCGTCCTCAGCTATGGAGATTCGGAGTTTTCTTGGCTTGGGGGTTTTATCACCGATTTGTAGAGGGTTTATCTTCTATTGCTGCATCTATGACCAAATTGACCCAGAAGGGTACTCCGTTCAGGTGGACCGAGAAATGTGAGGAGAGCTTCCAAACGCTCAAGACAACTTTTGTCACGACCCAAAACCTAACCCGTCGTGATGGCACCAATCGTGGTACTAGGTTAGCCGACCTTTCGAAATCTTTTTCAAAATTTAACAGAAGTGAATTAAGACATTTAAAATATCCGGAGTGTTTCATAAATACGGGGTAAATCCCAAATAAAAATATAAGTGCGAAAAAAAATAGACCGACATCGGGGTGTCACTAAGTCATGAGAATCTAGATAACCAATCAGTATCTAAGTATCAATACATGACAAAGAACTATAGAAGAAGAGATAAGGTCCTGCGGACGCCGGTAGCAACCTCGTAGTCTCCGGTACTCGATCGTGCCCGAACTCAATGACCTCCATGATCAAACACACCTAGATCTGCATATGAAGTGCAGGGTGTAGCATGAGTACAATCAACTCAGCAAGTAACAGAAATAAATAAGGAATTGAGAAGCAGTGACGCGCTATACAGTACAGTTCATTGTAAAAGTTTTCAGTAAAGAATGAACATGCTTTCAAATCCTGTGGTATAAGTCAAATCAGTTCGCGCTCATGTAAAACAGATATGAATCTTCCAGAAATTTCACAACAACAGATAACAACTAAGTGCAATAATAAATAAAAGCAAGTACAGCCTCTCAAGGCAACAGTCACTCAACTCATCTCAACAGCTCACACTCTCGGCTCTCAGCCCTCAATACACACTCTCAATAGGTACCTGTGCTCACTGGGGGTGTTCAGACTCATGAGGGGCTTCTACAACCCAAGCGCTATAAGCACGGACAACTCACGTGCTGCACGAACAACTCACGTGCTATAATATCATATCTGGATATAACTCACGTACCATAGTATCAACATAAGGATCTGCAGGGATAACTCACGTGCCATAGAACAATACCTCACAACCAGGCCTTCGGCCTTACTCAATCATGAACCTCTCTAGTCTCATAGCTCTCAATAGAGAAAGGGAAAGCATCCCAAATAAAAGTGTTACAATATATCATTAGGGAAAACAAATAACAAAGACTGAGGTAAACATGTACAAGAATCACTATGATTGAGTATAACCACTATGAGCAGGAATATAGCCTAAGCATGATTTCTAACCTGAAAACAGTCAAGTTGTAGTAGAGAGGAATGCATATAAACACAATTAAAGGCTATTAGACTTCACAGTCTCCCAGGACGGACCAAGTCTCAATCCCTCATGACGTACACCCACACGCCCGTCACCTGGCATGGGTGCCACCTCCAAATAGTCACGTCATACCAAACTCCGGGTTTCATACCCTCAAAACCAGATTTAAAACTATTACTTACCTCAATGGTGTAGAACTCCTACTCCGTAATGCTCTTTCCTCTTGAACCGGCCTCCAAATGACCCGAATTTAGCCACAAGCAATAAATTACGATCAATATGAGCTAAAGGAATAAATCCCACAAGGAAAATACCAATTTATAGGCCAAAATCCAAAATTCACTCAAACCCGGCCCCCGGGCCCACGTCTCAAAATCCAATAAAAGTCACAAAACCCGAAAGCCCATTCACTCCCGAATCTACCCATACTATATTCATAAAAATCCAACCTCATTTGGTCCCTCAAATCCCAAAATTACTCTCTCCAAAATCCCAAGCCCTAACCCCTTATTTCACTCCAAAACTCCTACTAATTAGGCGGGAAATCAACGGGAAAACACCATAGCTAATGATAATAGATCTCAAGCAACTTACCTCAGTGAATCCCTTGAATCCCCTTCAAAAATCACTCCAAAAGCTCCAAATATCGACTTGAAAATGGTGGAAATGAACCAAAGTTCGTGAAGTGTCAATTTATAGTTTCTGCCCAGGTCTTTCGCACCTGTGGCCCAATATGCGCACCTGCGGTGCCTGTGGAAAACCAATAAAACCCCTGACTTTGCACTTGCTCTCATATCCGCATTTGCGACCACGCAGGTGCGGAAAAGACCTCGCACCTGCAGCCACTGCCTGACCTCCTCACTTCCGCTTCTGCGGGCATCTATCCGCATCTGCGGACTCGCAGATGTGACCTGACCTACACACCTGCGGACCCAGCCTACCTCAACATTATCCGCACCTGCGAACTATCACGCGCACCCGTGACCTCGCACCTGCGGCTCCCCCTCCGCAGGTGCGGAATTATCACTAGCAGCAGCTTGAGCTGCATTTACCAACTTCAAACAATCCGTTAACCACCCGGAGTTACCCCGAGCCCCTCGGGACCTCAACTAAACATACCAACAAGTCATATATCAACATACGAACTTAGTCAAACCTTCACAATACTCAAAACAACATCAAAACACCAAATTACCCTCGAATTCAAGCCTAAGAACTTCTAAACTTCCAAATTCGACAACCGATGCCGAAACCGACCAAACCATGTTCGAATGACCTCAAATTGTACACACACGTCACAAATAACACCATGAACCTACTCCAACTTCCAAAAATCCATTCTGACCCAATATCAAATTTTCCATTGCCGACCGAAATCGCCAAATTTCCAACTTTTGCCAATTCAAGCCTAATTTCACTACGGACCTCCAAATCACATTCCGGACGCACTCCTAAGTCCAAAATCACCTAACGAAGCTAATGGAACTATCAGAATTCAAATCCGAGACCGTTT
>AWOL01S0106625.1:8369-120469 GCA_000715115.1 Nicotiana otophora | reverse complement strand
CCTCTGCCACCGCCACCGCCACCGCCACCACCGCCTCCACTGCTACGATCACAATCCCTAGCTAAATGTCCCGTCCTCCCACAAGTATAACACTCACCACCGCCACTACGATATCCACCGTCACCACCGCCGTTCCTGCGATAACCGTTACCGCCATAGCCGTAACCACCACGGGTATTGTTACGGCCACTATCGAGAGGAGCACCATCAGGACCAGTGACATCATTAGCCTGATACTTATCACCCTTCACAGTCATGGTGAACTCCACTTTCTGGCCTTCGTAGAGAGAACGGTAGCCGTCGGATTTGATCTCAGATTGATGAACGAATAGATCCTCGGATCCATCATCAGGCTTGATGAATCCGTAGCCTTTTTGGTTGTTGAACTTGGACACAACACCTGTCATTCTCGACGTCTCCACCGCCATTGTTAACCGATGGCAAACCCTTGAAAAAGCTCTAACTCTGCCGAGAGATTCTCTTATAGCTAAAGGGGAAACCCTAAATAGAGTTTCGGCGCCTCAAAGCTTTTTAAGGGGGTGGCGTTAGGGCTTTTCGGTTCCTGATTTTAGTTGGGTTTTGGTTGTAAATTTGTTGAATATTTATCCGATAAATATGGTAAGACCAAGATTTTACGTTGTAAAATTGTATTCTAGAATTTATCCAAGTATCTTGTATTATGAATTTCTTGCTTAGAAAAATTAAATATGTCTATCTCTTGTTACAACTTTTATTTTTAGCCAAAATACGCCCAGAAGAAAAGTAAAATAGATAAGATACGTCTTCAAGTTCATTTAATACAAATTTAAAGCTAATATAGTTATAGTTTGGATTAGTATCATGAATCTAACTTTTGTTTATGTGTATCCTAACAGGTTTGAAGAATTTAAACTTAAGTATCCCTGTACTTTGGCTGGCTAATACCAGGAAATCATTAATGTTTTTGGTTTAGTCATAATATATCACTACTAAAAAGGAATCGTAGCTCACTAAATTTCTTTCCTCAAACTGTTAAAGTCTCTGACTAATTATGGGATTTGGCTTTTGTTCCAATTGTCTATGTGAAGCAAACGCATATGTACATTTGCTGTTCTCCCCTTGAATTTCTTTCCAAAACACAACCAAGAGTCTTGCCTTTATCTTTTTTTTCTTTATTTTTTGTGTGTGTGTGTGGAGAAGGTGGATAATTCACTACACGAGAAATAGTGAATATATATTGCGAAATGTTCGTATTCGATTAAGATTAGAAAAAAATAAAAAATAAAATGAAAACACACAAAGGAACTCGTCAATTGAATATGCATTACTATATGATTATCCTGTGTAATCAGAAAAGCAGTGACAAGTATAGAACTATAGATAAACAGACAGCAATTGAGGTTGATTCAGCTATATGTTATTGAACCATGCCATCAATTCAACTTTTAGAGGGCCAATGCCAATACACTGATTCATTTAGTGATGAAATTACAAGAAAAGGAAAATCCAAAAAAATGAAAATTAATTTAAAAGGAAAAATTTACCTATCTACATGGATGAAGGGTAGAGAAGCATAAAGTTGGCTCATATTTATACAAAGAAAACCAAAAATATTTAGTAGACTTCCACATTCCATTGCTCTGCCTTCTTCAATTGCTTCTTGTAGTCCGCCCATACAATACCTTCAATAGCACAGCAAAATGTAAGCTTCAGATCGATATTTATAGTGTATGAAAAAGATTGAGGAATTTTAATATTTTATTTGTGTGTATGTGTGTGGAAAAAATGACGACATAGTTTGGACATATGTTTACCATCTCTAGCAGCAAGTGAAGTCATAATGTCATCAATTCCGGACTCCATGCCCTTGAGTCCACACATGTAAACGAAGGTGTTGTCTTTCTGTAGCAGACCCCATAGTTCTTCTGCATACTGAGCCATTCTGGTTTGGATGTACATCTTTTCGCCATTTTCGTTTGTTTGTTCTCTGCTCACTGCAAAGTCCAGTCTAAAGTTTTCCGGGGCCTTCTCCTTCATTTTCTCGAATTCCTACAACGCAGCAACACGAAAATTCCCAACTTGTAAAACCTTGATCAACTTAGCTATAAGTATTTTGATATCAGCAGAGTGCACATTGGAGAATCAAAAAGTAGTATACTTGAATATTACCTCCTTGTAAAGTAGTGAGCTGCTGGTGGGAACACCCAAGAAAAGCCATGCCAAACCGTTGAACTGTACGATAGCAAATTCATATCATTCAATTGAGTAGTGAGAAGAGAGAATGCCATTGAAATCAAGTCAAATACTACAATGATATTCTGTCATTGGCTGTTTCTGTAGTTCAAGGCCTTGGAATAAACGGATGTTGGATATTTAAGTGTTTAAAGTCGGTCATCTTTGGCTCAAATAGCACTTCATAGTTCACTATTTTGAAGATTCTACAACTCAAACTTTTGTGCCTAACTTGACTTCATTAGATAGAACACTTTGATGGTTCATTAATATTGGACTCCAAAGTCCTTGAGGCTTGAGTTTTAGTTCATACATGAAACAGTTGTAGCCTATGACCAGGCATTTTCTTCTTTTTGTTCTTTTCTTTTCACTACCATGTGCAGTGTGCTGAAGCCAAACAATTAAAAATGAAGAGTAACAATCAAACAAATGGTTATTTTGTGTACCTTGTAATCCTCATGTTTCTCAAAGAACATTTTCCACAAGAATGAACGGAAAGGAGCAATTCCAGTTCCAGTTGCAAGCTGATTGACAAATTCGAATTAGCAAAAAATGCATAGTCAACTAAAAAGGCAGCAGAAATTGACTTAAATGACAATAAACTAGCTAAAGAAAAACTCACCATAACAACGGTGGCATTTGGATCTTTAGGCATGAGCATTTCTTTCCCAACAGGTCCAGTAATGTTGACCTCAGCTCCAGGTTTCAAGTCACCTGAAATACGAAACATTTGAAGTTACATATAAGCAGGGCTAAACTTATTCTTGTACTCCTACTGTATATTAGGAGCAGTCACTTTTAATCTAATATGTACTGGAAAACTAAGATAAAACAGATAAACATTAACATCGTCTATGAAATTAGGGAGTCGCTGATTCTTACATAAGAAGTTAGAGCAAACTCCTTTAACTTCTTCCCCTTTGTCATTGGTGTAGACAAGCCTTTTGACGCACAGAGAAACCTGTATAAAACCTTAAGTTCAGACACACACACTTATCGGCAAACTTGCAGGCCCCTAAACAACTACTATAGTTTAATTACACTCAATGCATACGTTTATTTGATCTGTTAAAATTGAACTGTAGTATATGGAAATTTTTTACTAAATAGGAATTGAAAACTTACGGTTTTGGAGTCGCCGAAGTCACCAAGGGCACTGCTAGCAATGGAGTACAATCTAAGCTTGTGAGGCTTCCCATTAGCATCAACACCATCAGCAATTACACCAATGGATTGTCCTTCTCTGTATGGGATCTCTCCTAATAAATCCAACAAAAGTACTTCAGCTCCAACAAACTTAACTAAAAGGAACAAAAAAGAAGATCATATTTTGATTAAGGCCATACCCTCAGTGCTAAAGACCATGTGCCAAGTTTCACCAGGAGCATCATCACCAGTGATCTTAGTGTTGAGTAGACATCTACCAACGTAAGGTTCCTTTGGCCTGAACTTGTTTACAACTACACCCTCATCTTGTTTCTTTGAAATCTTCTCAACTTTAGCAGGAGCCTCTGTTGTCACCTGGGCTCTGATAGAAACCACTCTGCTACCAGCTGACACATTTCTGTAGTACAAAGGCACCTGTCACAAACCAAGAATAAATCCATGGTCAATATATAACATGTTCCAAGAAAATGAATTACCTGAAAATAAGTTGAATTTTACCTTGTTGAAGTTGATCTTTTCTGGGGAAACGATGGAGGTTCTACTGGGAAAAGAGGTGGACTTGGATGATGGAAGAGAAACTGCAGCACTTACTGCAGCAGCCATGTTTGAGATATTAAGAAATGGAATAAAAAATTAAGAGGAGGGAATTGATAATAAGGTAATGGTGAAAAAGGAAAAATAAGGAGGAGGGGAGTTGGGATCTTTTTAGAGAGGGTATCTAGTGGATTAAAGGATTGGGTGGAGGAGATTGGAAGGGTGGGAGATGTGAAGATAAGAGAAGTGTATGATTCTGGAGCCTTTAGCCTCATGTCTTCTCGCGATTGTGTTTTTAGTGTGTGATATGTGGCCCAAAACGACGTGATTGATATTTATTGGGCAGCCCGACACACTAAACTCCCACTATGCACAGGGTCCGGGAAGAGCTAGACCGCAAGGATCTATTATACACAGTTATATTTCTGCAAGATGCTGTTTTAACGGCTCCAACCCTTAACCTTAGGTCACATGGCAACAACTTTACTAGTTACGCCAAGGCTTCCTTCGTGGTTGATATTTATTGATTCGTACAAAATGAGAGTTCCATGTACAAATGGACATATAAGTGCGATACTATAATAGCCAGTTTGGCTAAGTTTCTCTAGAGGCAAAAAGTATTTTTTCAAAAATATTGTTTTCCTAACTTGCGGCGTTTGGTCAAGCTTTTTTTGGGAGAAAAAAGTATTTTTGGGAAGAAGTAGAAGTAGAAGCAGTTTTTAACAAGCAGAAAAAAGAGTAGTTTCTTCCCAAAAGTAGGAGCAGAAGCATTTTTGACTTTTCTTCTTACCAAAAATACCCTTAACAAAATATAGTATATACCAAAATAACCGTTAAACCTAATACTTACGATATTAATGTATAAATATTTCTTATTATTTTTAGGATAGTTTTCTAATATATAGTGACTTTAGGGGTGAATGCTTTTATATTTGTAGAATGATTTTTAATATATTTAACTTATATTAAAAGAATTAAGTACTTTTAATTTTTATTTTCATATTTTACTTAAATAAAATGAAAAGATTTAATTATTGCCTGTAATAACAAGTTTTTAAGATTATTTATTTACTTATAATATTAACTATTAAGTAAATTTATTCATGTCCTTATTCGTAATTTGATACTTAAAAGTACTTTCTGAAAAGTTTGGCCAAACACAAATTATTGCTCAAAAGTACTTTTCAGAGTGATTAGCCAAACACAATCGCTTCTCTCCCAAAATACTTTTATCAAAAACACTTTTGAAAAAAACACTTCTCAAAATAAGCTGATTTCTCCAGTTTGGCCAAACATGCTATAAGTCTACAACAGCCACCAGCTACGAAATCTGTATTCAAGAATATGGGCTAAGTGGTTTGCTTTGAAATACACTGAATTTAATTTTCATAAATAAAATCTCATATTACTTATACATCACTTGCTTTCCCATATAATATCTTGCATAACTAGCATAATCTTGATAATATAATTAATGTAGTGTTTTGTTTCCACTACATAAATTGGTGGAGTTTAATACTACTTACTACTGAAAATTAAACACTGTATTACTTCGAAGTTATATGGAGTATAATTTTATGAGAGATAAAATATCGGATAATAATATATGTATTGGCAATATTGTATTGGAGGAAAAAAGGCATGACACGTGAATTAATAGCATGGTGACATATGGCACTAACATCGGGTTAATAAAGAAAGATGGAGAGGCATGGATAGTGTCACGATCCAAATTTCCCCTCCGTATAACGTCGTGACGGCACCTAGTCTCTACGACTAGGTAAGCCTAACATTCGTGGAATAATAAAATAAAAACAAAATTTTAACACCTAACTGTTCAAAATACACAGCAAATCCCAAAACCCGGAACATCGTGAATCACAACCTAGAGAAGGAAAAATCTAGTGTCTCTATACATCAGAATCTAACAAGGAAAATACAGAAGATAATGGACATGAGAAAGAGTAGAAGGGGACTCCGAGGTCTGCGGACGCGGCAGATATACCTTGAAGTCTCCAAAGCTGTCCCGGCTCACTGATAGTGCGGCTGATAAGGTGCACCTGGATCTGCACACGAAAAATATGTGTAGAGAATACCATGAGTACACCACAATCGGTACCCAGTAAGTGCCATGCCTAACCTCGATCGAGTAGTGACGAGGTCAGGTCAGGGTCCTACTGGTAATTATATAATAAAAATAATATAGAGTGTAATACCGCAATAAAATAAAGGCTGAAATTTAACAATAATGGAATCATAAAAGGTAATAGAAATACAACAGGGGATCTCCCGAGATACCGTCTCGTAGTCCCAAACATAAATGTGCAGGGGAATCTTCCGGAATACTGTTCCGTTGTCCCAAAGTAAATGTGCAGGGGAATCTCCCGGAATACCGTTCCGTAGTCCCAAAGTAAAAGTGCAGGGAATTCTCCCGGAATACCGTTCTGTAGTCCCAAAGTAAATGTGCAGGGGAATCTCCCGGAATACCGTTCCGTAGTCCCAAAGTAAATATGCAGGAAAATCTCCCAGAATACCGTTCCGTAGTCCCAAAGTAAATATGTAGGGGAATCTCCCGGAATACCGTTCCGTAGTCCCAAAGCAATTGTACAGGGGAATCTCCCGGAAATACCGTTCCGTAGTTCCAAAGTAAATATGCAGGGAAATCTCCTGGAATACCGTTCTGTAGTCCCAAAGTAAATATGCGGCGCGAGTGATATAAAGACAACTACATCACGAAATTCTTACAATTTAGACTAAGTACCAGTCAGGGAAGAAGCAGGAAATTCACTAAGCATGCTGCACATAATTCACATAAACAATTAAGACACGTAGACATGCTGTATTAGACTAAACATGATAGCTACATATATTGGAATAACTCAATTAAGAATGAAAATAAATTAGTATTCATTAAAATGGTATAACTCAAAATAACAGGAAAACATGTTTCTGCTCGGCAAGAAAATCAGGTTTTTTCACAATAGCCCGTGTACGTACTCGTCACCTCACGTACACGATGCTCACATAGCATAATAGTTCCAAATCTTAAGGGGATTTCCCTCACGCAAAGTTAGGCAAGCCACTTACCTCGAACCAAGCTCAATCAATCGGTCACAATGCCTTTTCCATGAGTATCCGGTTCCGAATGGCCCAAATCTAGGCAAAAGTAATTACATATCATAAATATAACAATAATAGACTCATCTAATTAACGAAATCAACATTTTAACAAAAATTCCGAAATTAACTCAAAATCGTCCGTGAGGCCCATGTCTCAGAACCCAACAAAAGTTACAGAATATGAACGCACATCCAACCACGAGTCCAACCATACAAATTTCACCAAAATTCGATATCAACTCGAACCTCAAATCTTCAATTAAAGTCTATGAAGATTTCTACCATTTTCAACACAATCTTTACCAATTTGAACTTAAAAATCTTTCCACAACCTTATTGGTATGTATACATAATACTCTTACACCGAAGAATCATACTATAAATCATCCATTTTTACTCCAAACCCGAAATTGAAGAATTGAGAAAAGAAATTCTTACCTCTTTGAAGCCCTAGCAAGATCCTTGTGAAATCTTCAAATCTTGAATAAGAATTGATGGATAAATGACTAAGTCTTCACTTTCTCTCTCTAAAATGCTCTTGCCTCTCTCTAAAATATCAAATTTTGGCTCAAAAATGAGCTTCAAGGGCTATAAATCGAAATTGGGTCGGGTAAAAAATTAGAAAGAATGGAAGCTCCGACGCAGTTATGCGGTCGCATATGCGATCGCATAACAGGTATGCGGTCTGCATACCAACCGCATAATTTGGTCTCCAAAGCTGGGCGTTACTGACTTGTTCTGCGGTTAT
Organism: Nicotiana otophora; assembly: GCA_000715115.1. Taxonomy (NCBI): domain Eukaryota; kingdom Viridiplantae; phylum Streptophyta; class Magnoliopsida; order Solanales; family Solanaceae; genus Nicotiana; species Nicotiana otophora. The sequence goes on along the minus strand of AWOL01S0106625.1, from coordinate 112,689 downwards.
TATGTGATCTGCATACTTGTTCTGCGGTCTCATAATGCACCGCAAAACAGGTCTGCGGTCGCGTAGTGCACCGCAAATTTTCTTCAAATCTTGCCTCCTCCTGCTCCACTTTGCGAAATTTTCCCGAGGTCGTTACACATAAGTTAAGCATCCGGTCAACTTTTTAACTTAAATTCTAAACCTTGGAACTAAGCACTTCAAATCATTTCAAAACCTCACCGAACCCAAAATAATTACCCCGGCAAGCCAAATAACAACTGTAATTCACAATTTGAGCAGTAAATGGTGGAACGGGATTGCAATAGTCAAAACGACCGGCCAGGTCGTTACAGATAGAATACCCACGGTATTTTACCAAAGAAGGTACCGTATCTAACAGTTGGGAAAGAAGAAATAGGCACGAGATGCATGAAGACCATAAAAGGGAAAGGTTCATGAATCAGTTATAAATATGGAAAGAGAATGAGCATTAACCCTGATTATGCACGATCACCTATTATTACCATAACCGTTACGAGTAGATTTAGTAATGGACAATTAATGCAATTAATGTTAGTAACGGGTAAGAGTTAAGTAAAGGAACCGTTACAGCTGTGTATCCTTATATAAGGACTCTTACCTCATTTTCTACGATCATCTGAATATTCTCAATTATATGCAATCGGTCTTTTACTTTTACTTGATTGAAGATTTCGATCCATATTTCTGGGAGAAGACAGCGATCAACAATAAGCTTTATTTCCTTCATTTATCATTTCAATTGTTTATTTTATTCTCGTATTTTTGAGAAAGTGAAGTAAATTTGGTTATCAGTAACCCGATTTTCTTTTATATTGGCTTTTCTCACAAAAAACTATTTTTGGGTCAAACAAATAGGTTCCGTTACCGGAATCTGATAATCTGTTCACTTTTCAAATTTTATTTTTAGCGACAGTCTACTACTAACAAAATTGATCAGGTGGGTGAGAGAGGTCAACGAGGTGAAACTTAACCACATCACACACCCACAATAACTCCGCAGCGCTCACGAGAAAGTTCGCCTGAAAGGTCTACTACTCATACTGATGGGCAACAAGTAGGCGAACAAGCCAACGAGCAAGATAATTTGAAGTAAATAATTGCACAACACATTAATGAAGCTTGTGTGATTTTGCAAGTGCGTTGCCCAATGTGGTGCAGACTCCTCCACCAGTAAATACAACTCTGGAAAACCCACGTTCAGGACTTGACAACTCAGGAAGTGGAGAAATACCCAATGAATCCAGAGATGGAAGGTCAGGTACACCAAATAATTTCAATTTACAAAGTTTAGTAATAACCTTGCAGAAACAGCTCAAGGAGCAAAATGAGCGAATAGAACAGATACCTAGTGTGCCCCGTATAATCAAAGGTATGGATTTCGACAAATATTCGCAACAATCCTAGAAGCCAAGTGCAACACCTTTACCAATGGGACCTCTAACCTACGAGACCACGTTACCGTATTCACCATAGGGGTTAAAGACAATGATTTAACAAAGTAGAAAATTGAATCAGTCTTGGTGAAAATTTTTGGCAAAACCCTCACGAAAGGGGCATTAACATGGTACTCACTCTTACCTGAAAATTCTATTGATTCTTTTGCTGAGCTTGCAGATTTATTTATAAAAACACATTCGGGAGCCCAAAAAATAGAGAAGAGGATGGAAGGTATCTTCAAAGTAAAACAGGAAAGCACAGAATTGCTCATGGAATTCATGGATAGATTACAAGGAGAAAAGATGATGTTGCCACGAGTACTTGATAACTGAGCGGCTATGGCATTCACAAGTAATTTGAATGAAAAACGTTCAGAAGCCACAAGAAGATTGAAAGAGAGTTTGCGGGAGTTTCCTGTGACAACTTGGAATGACGTGTACAGTAGATACAGTACGAAGCTACGAATAAAAGAAGACATGGTTACCCAACCAAAGGTAGAAGAAAGGCCAGGATCTAGACGTTCGAAAATGGGAAATAGGTCTGGTAAGAATAGGTACGAGCCTTATATGGGACCTGCGGGACGAGATTCCTGATCTAAACAAGAACATCCACAGTTTGATTCAAGATCAAGGCAAAAAGAGACGAGTTCCTCTTCCCGATTCAAAAGGGAGTGAGACACAGCCAGAAACAACGATTCAAACTCTCAAACAAGAATAGCAGATTACAATTTTTAACGTCAATACATCAGAGTTGGTAGCTGTTCTAAGAGTAATGGTGACAAGGTACGGTGGCCGAAAGAGATAGGGTCAGATCCCAGCAAAATGAGTCAGGATTTTTGGTGCGCGTTTCGCATCGATCATGGCTATAGAACATCAGATTGTAGGCTCATACAGAAAGAAGTTGAGTATTTATTGAAGAAGGCTATCTTACTAATATGTTTAGTGAAAAAGGAAAACAATCTTATATGACAAAAAGGCAAGAACCACCAAATCCCCCGCACCAAAAAGAATAGTAAACGTTATAACGGAGGGGGGGGTGAAGAAGTTAACGGGGTAACATACATGGCAACAAGAAAGACATCCAAGGTTACCATTACCTACGGGAAATGGGTTCATCAAATTTTTGAAGAAGATAACATAATGTTTGATGACGAAGACGCGGACGGCTTGATAATTCCTCATAACAATGCGATGGTAATATCTTTACTTGTACGTGATACTAATATTAAACGAGTTTCGATTGACCCAGGTAGCTCAGTAAATATCATTCTACTAAGAGTAATAAATGAGATGCAAGCAAATGATCGAATCATACCAAAAGCACGGACGCTGTCTAGATTCGATAATTCAAGTGTCATCACAAAAGGAGAAGTTACATTGGCTACATTTGCAGAAGGTGTCATCAAAGACACTAAATGCCAGGTGATAGATGCAGACATGCCCTATAACATAATCTTGGGAAGGCCGTGGGTTAATGATATGATGCGGTCCCGTCAACGTTACATCAGGTCATGAAGTTCCCATCATAGTAGGGAATCCAACAAATTCGGGGAGATCAACATGCATCGCGAGATATCAATTCAGTTGTGATCGCGAGTGAAACATCCGAGGATGGAGGTACGAAATAGCAATTAAAGAATTCAGTTGAGGATAATTCAATGCACACCTCAACTGGAAGTCCAAGAGGTCAAGATGATATAGATTCGAAACCTGATATGATTCAAGAGCCAGAGGAAAATGAGAATATCAAAACAACCACGGAGGAGCTCAAAGTTATTATATTATTAGTCCACTGGCCTGACAGAAAAATTTACATTAGAGCAAACTTAAGCTTGGAAATGAAAGGTAAGTTAATTGTATTTTTACGTGCTAATATCGATTGCTTTGCTTGGTCGCATTCAGATATGACAGGTATACCACCAGAGGTAATGACTCATAAGCTGAATGAGGACCCATTGCACCCACCTGTCAAACAAAAGAAAAGGAAGAAATGAGCATTTAGAAATCAAGCAATCCAAGATGAGGTGCAAGATCTTCTGAAAATTAGTTCAATATGAGAGGTAAAGTACCCTAAGTGGTTATCTAATACTTCTCTAGTTCCAACGAAGAACAAAAAGTGGAGATTTTGTGGGGATTATACTGATTTAAGTAAAGCTTGCCCTAAAATTCGTTTACTTTACCGCATATAGATCAATTAATTGATTCTACCGCAAGTCATGAACTTTTAAGTTTTTAGATACATATTCTGGTCATAATCAAATAAATATGGAGCCTCTAGATGAGAAAAAGACCTCGTTTATTACAGACATGGTGACTTATTGCTACAAGATCATGTCATTCAGTTCGAAAAATGCTGGAGCAATGTACCAAAGATTGGTGACCAAAATATTTCAAGAACACTTGGTAAAAATCATGGAGGTTTACATGGATGATATGTTGGTAAAATCAGCACAAGCATGGGACCATTTCCAACACTTGACTGAAACCTTCGAAATTGTTCGCAAGTATAACATGAAACTAAACCCAGAAAATTGTGTCTTTGGTGTTGCTTCAGGTAAATTCTTGGGATTTCTTGTTTCTAATATGGGCGTTGAAGTGAATTCCTCTCAGATCAAAGCAATTTAGGAAATACCTGATGTGCTCACCAGCAAAAAAGAGGTACAAAGATTAACAGGTAGAGTAGCAGCTTTGGGAAGATTTATATCCAAATCTTTAGAAAAATATTTTAAATTTTTTTCAATATTGAAAAAGCAAAATCAATTTGAATGGACTAACGAATGTAAACAAGCTTTAATGGATTTCAAGACATACTTATCGAAACCGCCCTATTAGCAAAATCCAGGGATGAAGAAAGATGGCTTATTTACTTGGCTATGTCAGAAGTAGCAGTAAGTGCGGTGCTGGTACATGAAGAAAAGTGTAAGCAATCTTCAATCTATTATGTTAGAAAATCCTTATTAGATGTCGAGACATATTATCCACATTGTGAGAAACTTGCATTAGCTTTAATTATGGCATCAAGAAAGTTACGACCTTATTTTCATTGTCATCATATTTATGTTATAGTTGCTTTTCCTCTAAGGAATATATTGCAAAAGTAAGAATTATCAGGGAGATTAGCTAAATGGGCTATAGATCTTAGTGAATATGATATTATATCTCATCCTAGAACTGCCATAAAGTCTCATAGCAGAAAAAGAGGTACGGGTATTTACCGGATCTAATCTGGGGACTTGGACCTTATTTATTGACGGTTCTTCAAATGTTAAAGGAGCAGGTTTGAGAATTGTTTTAATTCCACATTCGGGAGAGATTATAAGATACGCAATAAAGTGTTATCCAATTACTAATAATGAAGTAGAGTATGAAGCTGTGATTGCAGGTTTAGAACTCGCGAGAGAGCTTGGTATTGAACAAATCGTAATCAAAAGTGACTCGCAACTGGTAGTAAACCAAATGCAAGGAACTTACGTGCTAAGAGAGATACGAATGCATCAATACCTAGAAAAGGTACGAGAATTACTGAGGCAGTTCCAAACTTGGAAAGTTGTATAAATACCCAGGGAAGGAAATACAGAAGTTGATGCATTGGTAAATCTGACGTCCGTGGCTGATGTGTCAAATAAAGAAAATGCAATTGTGGTACATTTATTCCATTCAACCCTTAATCAAACAAAGAATGAGGTAAATTTCAATAATTTAACTTGGAATTGAGTGAGCGTCTAAACTAAATCACCATCGTACACTTTTTTCTGATTTATAAGCTCTTTCAAGCTCCTAATCACCTTGGTTGCCTTTGAATGCTGCTCAGTAAAGGAAATTTATAATATGTCCTTATCCTTTTCAATTTTATTGGAAGAGGCCTTCAAACAACGGTGGTTATCTTCAGTTGTTGCTCCAAAGCCCCTTTTTCTTCAGCAAGAATGTCATTTTCAAGTTGGAGGCTTTCAAACTGTTCCTTCTAATTATCAGCTTCAATACGTAGCTCAACCACTTGTTGATCAGTCCAGGATATCCTTCTTATTAGCTCTGTACATGTTATATTGATCTGCAAAAAGACAAGGTAGAAAAGCTATAAACCTAGAAGAAAAGGTAGAAATGTAACAGAAAAATGATATTCCTTAACGGCAGAATGAATAACATCATTCATTAAGGCCAAAGAGTTGTGAGACTCAAGCTTCTCCCTCTCTATAGGGCAAATCAATGGTTTCAACCATACTACAACTCGGCTAGATTTCTTTAATAAATTCTCACCATCGGAGACTTCAATCAACACCTTATTCATGCTTTGTCTCCCGCTGGAAGGGCCAGCTTCTTCACGAGAGGTAGCGGAAGGTGCGGTAACAGGAATGGTTACAGGTAAGGTGGCAGAAGAAATGAGAGGATTAACTGCATGAGAAACTAGGGTCATTGAGGGCAGCAAGTGGTGGCTCTTCAGAAACAAGGCCAAAATATTCGTCACCCTCGAATCCTTGGGAGAAAAATCTATCAACAGAACTTGAGGGGGGATTACCAGAATGATCAACATATTCATCTTCAGAGATGTCCAAATAGACCTCCTCTGGTTCATCAACAAGATTGAAAGGCACGGATCTTGAAGGTATGTCTTGAGGAATGATGATTTCATCACCTAGAACCATACGTCTTCTAACTCGTGGCTTCCTAACTAAAGATCCATCTTCATTAAATTCTTCTTCTTCAGAGTCAAGGGCTTCAACATTCTTCCTATTAGAAAAGGACATGCTTAGAATTTGTTTCTGTGCAGTGTTGACAGAAATCCTAGCAGTAGGAACAGAAACGGGGCTGATGCCATGAATAATAAACCCTGGAAACAACAAAAAAGGGCTAAAGCAAACGAATAAACAATAAAGGAAAAACCATGGTAATAAAGAATATCGTGGGTCTTCACTTTTCACCCAAACTTTCAGAAAAGAAATTTCCATGATTTATGTTCCATGGGGGGCAGCAGTCAACAATTTGTTTCTACCCAATCACGAAAGTCAGGAAGTTCTCCAAAAATATCCATGATTGCTGAAAAGTAAACAGCAACGCGTGTAAGAAAGATTAAAACCTTGAGGGAAGCAAAAAAGTAGAGAAAATACTCACGTGCAAAGTTCCACTTCTCAGGGAAGGGCATGCTTTCTTCACTTACTAAGTCACGTGTGGGAACAACTACGAACCGGGAATACCAGCCACGATCACGGTCATCCTCGGGGCTGACTAAAACTCCCTTGCTTCTTTCCACAAGAGAGAAAACACCATCGCAAAAGTTTTCGGGGAGTATATATGGAGTAAGTATTGAAAAGTAAAAGGAGCTGAGACCAAATTTGACAAATAACGAAGGCAAGCTACTGCCCTCCACATAATCGGGCCTATTTGGCTAAGAAAGACATTGAAGTAACAATAAAACTCAATGATTACTGGGTCGATAGGAGGTTTGAATCCTAAATAAATGAATAACCTTCACAACAAGAGGTAATTCGACCATCATCACTATGGTTTATCACAGGAAAATTAGGTTTCTAGTTACATTCACGATGAACTAGGGGAAGAAGACCTGAAGTGATCAAAGTAGGGTAATGATTGGCGGGGTTAAGTGATGCTATGGAAGAAACCTGTTTCTCATACTTCACAATATGATATGAAAGAAAATTATTGAGGAACAATTTCAGATACAGCGGGATCCTGCAAGGGCTCATTATGGTCTTTCTCTCTAGAGGAAGATCTAGAAGTTGTTGAAGTTCTTGTTCTGGAAGAAGAGGATTTTGCAGTGTTCTTATGAGAAAGGGTAGAACTACGGTTAGATAAAGAACCTATGCTACGAAGTCTACCGCCTCTTCTACTCATAGTTGGGGAAGAAGAGGGAGGAAGTTCATCAACAATAACTACTTTACGGGGGTCTGATGATGAAGAAGGTTTTGAAGAATGGGAAGTCATCTGTCTGATGATGAAGAAGGTTTTGAAGAATGGGAAGTCGTCTTAAATGGTGAAAACGTGAAGAAAGGAGAAAAAATTGCAGGAAAAGTTAGAATATGAACGCAAGAACGAAGAAGAAATTTTTAAGTTGTATATGATACGGTATTTATAGGAAAGATCAGTCATCAGGAACCGCCATTATGAACCGTCATCATGAAACCATTACTTCAAACTGACGCAGCCGCAGAAAACCCTAAAAAGACGCTGAAAATTGCAGAGCAAATTACAATAGGATACGTGTCCTGGGTATTAAATGGAAAGGATGTACATCTTATCGTTTCTGAAGAAAGTATTATGATAGTTGGGAAGAGGCGTCAAGACATTCCTCCCATAAATGAACTTACCACTTCTCGAATATTTATTTGAGAATATTTAGAAAGTGGGAGGACTATATCTATTGGAAGAAAAAAGGCATGACGCGTGGATTAATAACATGGTGGCAGGTGGCACTAATATCGGATCAATAAAGAAAGATGGAGAGGCATGGATAAAGTACCCACGATATTTTATCAAAAAAGGTATTGTATCTGATAGTTGAAAAAGAAGAAATAGGCACGAGATGCACGACGATTATAAAAGGGGAAGATTCATGAATCAGTTATAAATATGGAAACGGAATAAGCATTAACCCTGATTATGCGTGATCATCTATTATTACCATAACCGTTACGAGTAGATTTAGTAACAAATAATTAATGCAATTAATGTTAGTAACGGGTAAGAATTAAGTAAGAGAACCGTTACAACTGTGTATCCTTATATAAGGGCCCTTACCTCATTTTGTACGATCATCTGAATATTCTCAATTATATGCAATCGGTCTTTTACTTTTACTTGATTGAATATTCCAATACATAATTCTGGGAGAAAATACCAATCAACAATAAGATTTATTTCCTTCATTTATCACTTTAATTATTTATTTTATTCTCGCACTTTTGGGAAAGTGAAATAAATTTGGTTATCAATAACCCGATTTTCTTTTATATTGGCTTTGACCACAAAAATTGCAATTTGTTTTCGAAGAAGTGGATATATATATATATATACAACATTTAAGTTCACAAGCATTCCGAGTTTGTTGCAAATAGAGTTGAAAACTAGTCTAGTAGTAACTATTCTATCCTTGTCCGCTTCGATTATTATCTTGACGGCGTCTGGTGGAGATAACCAAAATATTACATCGGAGGTAGTTAGTTGTTTCGAACCCATTTTTCTCAAAACGTGTGCCACCTTGTTACCTACACGGAAGCAATGCGGAACCACTAGATTCCCCAATCTCCTCAACAAGTACTTGCATTCAAATGTTATGCTGTTATAAGAGGGATAAAGATTGTGCTCAAGTAGGTCGATGATCTCTGTAGAGTCAGTTTCAATTTCTAGGGGCATTATTCTCTTATCATATGCTATTTGTAAGCCAGTGTAGAGTGCCAATAGCTCCATATGTGTGGGGGTGAAAGCATGGGCTGCTTTGGTGAATCCCACCATTCAGTTGCCTTTTACATCCCTAATAACTCCATCATTGCCTCTTGCATGATTTTTGTCTAGGAAAGTTTCATGAGTATTTCATTTGTAGAAGCCTATTGGTGGTGGTTGCCACTTGATATGGATAATGTTTCTTTGGGTTGGGCTTTTATTAGTTGTTGCTGGATATTTAAATCCAGTAGTATGCATCATAACCAGTTGGTAGTCTAGTGGTTTTGAGAGGTTGTGAAAGCAATTGTTATTTCTGTTTAGTCAAATGTGCCATATTGCGAATGGGAAGACATCTTCCCACGAGATAGAGGTGTGGTGAGTAGGTATGTGGAGATTTTTTAACACAAGCATCCAGTGCATATCACTTTGGGAGAGTGTATGAGTGTTAATGCCTAGGCTAGTCCAAAAGATATGTGCAACTATATAGTGTAGGAAGATATGTGTGGTTATTTCCACTCTAGTCTTGCATGCTGGGCAAAGGTAGTCGTTGGTAACTCCAATTTGGTATAGATATGATTTTGTGATAATTCTGTTGTGATAACATTGTTAAAGAAAGAACTTAATTTTTTTGAGAGTATTTAACTTCCAAATCCATTGGTAGTCTACTTGGATTTGCTGCTAAGAGTGTATAAGATTATAGGCAATGTGTGTTGAGAAGATGCCATTTGAACTTAGTGAACAAATAGAGGTATCAATGGCCATTGGATTGCTGGAAATAGAGATTGATGAAATATTTTCTTTAATATCTTTAGGTAGCTCAAACGAGAGTTGTTCCCATTTCCACTAGTTATGAGACCAAACTTGGGAGAGTGTTAAATAAGTGTCACTTATTTGGAAGGGACCTTGGATAGTGGAATGGATATTGGAGGTGTTGGGAATCCAGTTAGAGTAGTAGAAGTTTATGAATTTACCATTGTCAATGTCCCAAGTTATTCCTTGAGTGCAAAGTTACCATCATTTTACGATATTTTGCCAAATAAAGGAGCTGGAATTAGTTGTAGATCGCCTACCATATTTTTTAATAAGAGTATTGGCCCACATGGCCGATGGCTGGGTGAAAAATCTACAAGCCAGGCATGTTAGCATAGCTCTATTTTTATGGTTTCAATTAGAGAGCTTATTTTGCATGTTATCAATAATGAACTGAAAATCGCTTGGCTTAGGTTTTCTATTGAGGATGGGAAACCCCAGGTACTTGACAAAGTGTGTAGTAGGGTTAATATTGAGCAACTCAATTGTGTATTATTTGATGTTTGATGGGCAGTTTCTTGAGAATAGTATTTTGGACTTGGTGGTATTGATTTTTTGCCCGGAGTATGAACAAAAAATGGATAGCCAGTGTTGGATAGAATTAATAATTTTTTCATTGGCCTGTGCCATTAGGGTGAGATCATCTGCGTAGAATAAATATGACAACAGTGGTCCTACGGTACTTATTTGGGACCCCAGAGTACTAGGTCAACTTGGTGGTTGATATATGTGGACAATAGCTCCATACAAAGAATGAATATATAGGGTGACATAGGATCGCCTTGTCTCATACCTCGCGGCAGGGCGAAGTAAGTTGTTTGGAAGCCATTCACTAGATTAACAATTTTACTTGTGGCGATGCAGTTCATTATGAGGCCAGTAAGTTTAGGTGGAAAGCGAAATAATATACAACAACAACAACAATAACAACCCAGTATAATCCCACTAGTGGGGTCTGGGGAGGGTAGTGTGTACGCAGACCTTACCCCTACCCTGGGGTAGAGAGACTGTTTCCAAAATGACCCTCGGCATCCTTCCCTCCAAGAACTCCCCACCTTGCTCTTGGGGTGACTCGAACTCACAACCTCTTGGTTGGAAGTGGAGAGTGCTTACCATCAGAGCAATATAAGGGACCTGTATATAAAAGACCATTCAATTCTATTAATCGCCTTCTCTAAATCAATTTTTATAATGAGCTTGCCTTTTGCCCCCTTAATGCTTTTGAAATGGTCAATAATTTCTTGGATGATTATAGAATTATCACAAGCTCTCCTACCCTTGAGGAAGCTTGACTGGCATGGGACAATTAAGTCATTTAGGAAAGATTTATGCGGTTAACAATGATTTTAGTGATAATTTTGTAGATGGTATTACAAAGGCCAATTGGATGAAAATTTTTGAGGTTGTTGGCATTATTTAGTTTGGGGATAAGGCAAAGTAAAGTTATTCATTGACGCATGGATAGTAGATCTATCAAAGACTTGTTTGCATAATTGAATATCTGAGGTGCCCACTATGTCCCGGGTGTCGTTGGTAAAAGAAAGGGTGGATTCCACCGGGTCTTGGTGCCTTAAATGGCTTAAAGGAGTAGACGACGATGATGATTACCTTCGTATTTAGGGGCCTATCTAATGAGGAGAGATTAATATTAGTGAAACTGGTGGTAGTGTTCTTAATGTCTCTCCAATTAGATTGAGTATGGTTAGTAGTGAATATATCTTGAAAATAATGGTATGTGTGATCAATAATCCTCCGGTGGTCTGTTATCCAACTCTCGTTGTTATCTTTAAAAAATGGTATATTGTTATGCCTTCTTCTATTAAGGTCTGAGATGCGGAAAAATCATGTATTGACATCACCCTCATTGAGCCAATTAATTCTAGATCGAAGCTTCCTATCACGCCCCAACCTCGGAAAGCATGACCGGCACTCAACCAAGTGAACCCGGCCGAGCAAGCATATTAAAAACTTTCTACCCAACTCACCCATGATCCAGAAAAGACGTTATTTCATTGATTATACAGTAGGAAGCTCATTCATGCAATACTAAATTGTTTCATTAGCTACTTCGCCTTTCAGTCTCAAAATACACATATTCTCATAGTGTGAGTGGAACAAGTGATCAAACACAACATAGCTTGTTGAACATTCCCAACATCCATATACAACCCACATAATGTCTACGGAGCCTCTACAGATACAAAAAAGTGTAAAAAAGGTGCCGACAACAAGGCCCCGACTATACCTCAGAAAGTACAGCAATATAAACAAAAGATATATTACATGACCCTAGAATGAAATGGGGCTCACCGAGTCCGCTGGGATGAGGATGCAGCACCTATCTGTGATCAATACTATCTGCTATGTAACCACCTGCATCCATTTAAAGATGTAGTATCCCCAGCAAAAAGGACACTAGTACTGTCGAATAGTACTAGTATGTATAATTAAACATCATCTCAATAGAATGGGCAATAATACAGGGGGGACAGTCAAGAATGCAATATGAGCTTCAAATAACACTAAAAAATCAAGTTAAAGATCACTTAGATTTCCAAGTCAATTGCCATGTTATTTGGTTGGATGGTTTTATTTTTATGCCAATGTACCACAGTCCACAATACCACCGTGTTCTTACACGGAGTCCGATCTCGGCCCGATCGGCTAAGCCATATCATTTGAGACATCAACCATATTCACTATTTCATTCACAATACCACCGTGTTATTACACAAAGTCCGATCTTAGCCCGATCATCTAAGACATCTCATTCGAGACATCAACCATTTCAATCGATCATCTTACTTCATATTCCTTTCCCATCTTTTCAACACATTGGCACAAGTGGCTTTAATTATAAATTCGTTCTTGGCACTTGGTTTTATTTCATAATTCAAGTTCCTTTCCACAATCCAACATTATTATTAACATCAATAACAATACAGTTTTCATTCAAGACTCTTGAGTTCACATGAGCAATTTAGATTTCAAGGCACATAAAGTCTTTTCACACAATTTGACATAACAGTCTTTAATCGAATTTGGCGTGAAGTCTAGGCCTATTAGCACATATTCTAAGTCTTGAACATTTCTTCAGATGACAAGATAACATGATGAAGGCATGGGAATACATATTACCCATACATTTGTAAAGCAAGCACATTTGGGATAGAAATTTCTAGGACGTTCAATTTTGGACTTACGTCGATTGCATGGATACCGTGGGATTCAATTCTAAGAATAGGGGGTTTAGCCAACACACCTCAATTGAGCCTCTTAAAACTCTAAGATGTTTCCGAAATATTATCAACTTCAATCTATTTTAGCAAAATTGAACCCAAAATTAGAAAAACGATCATAATTCTAGCTCACTTGAGCATTCTATCAAACACTATGTGTGAATTAAGGTTCCATGGACCTTTCATGAAAGACTTCAACAACCCACACCCAATGCTTTTCTATCTTTAACTCACAACCTCCCCACATACCTTAGAAACACATACATGCAAAGTAAGCATTCCCATCCCCATGAATTACCTTACTAATGGCCCATTCTAGTTACATTTTGAAATTAAGAGTTTGGGTGATAGAATCTTACCTCTTAGGAAGAAGACCTAGGTACCTCTCTTGATAATCTTCAAGATTTTAAGTGAGAATTGAAGAGAAATTTGGTGAATATCACTTTCTCCCGCTAGGACCCTCTCTCTCACTCTAAAAATATCAGACAATAAGCTCAAAATGGTCCAAGGTAGGTATTTTAACGAAATAGGGTCGGGTTTAAAACCGCAAAAAATAAAGCTCCGGAAGAGGTTCTGCGGTCGTATATACGACCGCATAATGGTTATGCGGTCCGTGAAATGACTGCGAAATTGGGGTTCCAAAACTGGAGAGGAACTGACCAGGTCTGCGGTCACTATGCGGCCCGCAGACCTGTTCTGCGGTCGCATAATGCACCGCAGAACGGTTCTGCGATCGCATAGTGCATTGTAGAACCTCTCTCCAAACAATCCCAAGGTGGGATATGCGACAAGAGTGCGGCCCGCGAAACGGTTATTCGTCGCATAATTGGCCGCGAAATTGACATAAAAAATGCCCCATAAAACTGCCTCATTCTGCTACCTTTCTGCGGTCGCAAAACGGGCCGCATAAATGCCTACTTCTGCCCAATATTTTTCTTCAACTCCCCAATGCGCTGTTCAATCCAAAACGTCCGAACCACGGTGAGCTTGCGCCTACTTTGGCATCACGTGCTATTATTAACCTCTACGCCTACTTTGGCATCACGAAAATTCGAATTTTTAGGAAAACGTTTACGGGGCCTTACACTTCCAGTGGTCTTCTTCGAGATGAATGATATTATTATATTTATTTAATAAGTTCTTCTCAATCTCTCTAAGGAAAGTACTAGTTGGGTAATTGGGTGAATTTTGGAGTCCTTTCAATCAAGCTAGTATTCTTTTTTTTCTTTGCGAAAATGTCACCAAAATTAAGTCTACTTCTACTTTTAATATTGTTTTGAAAAATGGCTATTGCATCCTCAAAAGACCTATTATTCCAACTTTCTTTTACTACATTAGATAAGTCAAGATGTTCGCACTAGTAGTATTCTAAGAGAAAGGTGTTGTTGACTCTAACGACACTAGGATTGATTAGCCTAATCAGAAAGGGATTATGATCGGAGCAAGTTTGGGCAAGTGTGTTATACTCACTGAAGGATATGACTCAAGCTAAGCTTCATTAGCAAAGCAACGATCAAATCTTTCTAAGATGCGGCCATGTATTCAACGTCTATGGTTTGACCAAGTGTATCTACATCCTTTAAACCCCAAGTCTATTAAATTGCAATAGTTGATACAAGACCAAAATTTAGATGCCCTAGTTTGACTAATCTACCTACCTCCCCATTTTTCATCTTGTACGAGAACATCATTAAAGTCTCCACCTATGAACCATAAGCCTTTGTAGTTATCATATATGGTTTAAGATTGTCTCAAAGAGTATTCATATTAATAGGACATGTGCTAGCATTAATAGAACTAAATAGCAAAAGAGTGTGATTAGGGTGTACCTGGACTAGTGCATGCAGTTCTTGATCAGTCTGTCTAATGCACTCCATTGTGACTAGGTTATCCATCCACATAAGAACTAAACGGCCAGCTCTCCCCTGAGTTGGCACCTCAATCAGGTCTGAAAAGTTAAAGGCTTCTCTGATGGGTGTATGGTTTTCCATTTTGGTTTCTAGTAAGGCGACCATGCAGGGATTGTAATTGTTGATTACTTCTCAAAAGTTACGCCAAAAATCAGCATTGTTAGCACTTCTGACGTTCCAAATGATTATGTTAGTTGGCCTATTCATGGTAGATGGTTGGTTATGGCGTATGTTGCCATTAACATGAGTTCCTTTGGGCAGGAACTGACTCCCTCGTAGTGTTAGGGTCAATAGTACTGCATATTTTGCTGCAACTATATTGATTGGTGGTGTTATTTCGATCGAGCACTTTTGAAGAGCTATCAGGCACCAAAATATATGTTTCATGTCCTCCCTCTCCGGGAATAGCATAAGGGCTATACCTCTTATGGTTGAGATTTTTGTGAATGAGCCCCTTACTGGAAGGGGACGCACCTCTAGGTCCTCCACTTCTTCCATTACTTCTCTTCCCTGTTCTGGAGTTGGTGGTTGCTCCATTGGAGTCTGTTGGTATTGGGTTCTGCTAAGGTGGTTGGTGTTGTGGCTGTTGTGGTTGCCATGGGAACAACTAGTGGCGGATTCAGATTTTTAAAGTAATGAGTGCTCCATTATCTTTACTAAGATTGACCCATATATAGTATAAGTGTACTGTTATTAGAAAAGTAAGGTTAAAATTTAACAAGAAAAATATATTAAGGTTATCATTACAACAAAAATTAGATGCTATTTTTGAATAGTGAATACTTCATTTTTCAAGAATAAATCAATCAAAATAAAGAAGTTAAATCAAATAAAAATAAGAGAAAGAGAAATGGTACAAGGAATGTAAAGAAAATAATGAAAAGGGAAATAGGAAAGAATCGACAAAACGGAAAACTTTTCCAGTCGAAAATGTTTGCCTCAGACTAGTTTCGAACCCACAACTTAAAGCCAATCGTCACATGTAAAACATCAAGTCACCAATAAAATGACAGTACCTAGCGCCATTTTTGTTTCGTGGGTGCTCCTTGCCTCTATATGGTGATTACCATTAATTTACTACACAATACCCAAACTTTAAGCTAAAGATAATGGGTGCTTTAGCACCCACACTGCTCCACATAGATCCACCCATGGAAACAATAGAGGGTTCAGTTCTATCATCTCTTGAGGGTGAAAGAAGGGAAGGTCGAACATTTGGTTCATCTTTAGTAGTGGGTTGTTCCAATTGTTGTGCATGGCATGATACAGTGCCGGAGCGACTGTCGGTGCTAGTGGGTCGATAATATTGGTTATCCACATGTGGTTCATATAGTTGTCTATTGTCTTTCTCATTCCTTTTGTCAATATTGTGGTTCATAAATGATCACCATGACTTACCGTCCCTCTCGCATCATCGTGAAAAAGAGAGCTTGGCCATAAAGGCCTTGTTCGATCCATGAGTTGGGTTGATGATTTGGGTGGAGAGGTAGTGTTGCGTAAACTAGGTTTGAAAATTACATGGGATAATTTTGATTGTTCATGGTTGGGAGTTGAAACATAATTCTTGAAACTCTGTGGGTTAGGAGTGTTAAACAGTTCCTCCTGTTTAGTGGAAGAAGTAAGTTTGGAATTGTTCTCAGGGATGGTGTCTTTAAGCTTTTTGGAGCTGGAGTGATTAGAGAGAGAAAATGATTGCAAATCTTGCACTGAAGATATAGTTTGCATGCTATTGGGTATGCATGGCATGTGGGTGTTGATAGAAGTAGCATACTCGCCTAGTTTCATTGCTATGGCCATTTGGCTGGTGTCTAATGACAGATGTTTAGTAGGTTTAGTGATTTTTGGTGAATTGTCATTCGCAGATTTTGCTGTATGTACATGTAATAGTAATGGCTTAGTGGGGATTGAGCTGTCATAATTACTTGCCAACCAATCAGAATGAAAGGGTTTAGGGGTATTATTGTTTGGAGACACATTTTGGACACGTGTCGCATTGGTAGTTGTTGATGTCATTGGTTCTATCGAAGGGAGAGAGTGTGGGGAATTGTAATCAACAGGTAGGTCATTTGAAACATTTGGGATATCTTCTGTTTTGTTTTGTTTTTCTTGGAGGATGTAGAATTTATTAGGATCACTGGGATATTGATTGTTCTTTGTTTGTGCGTTCCCATGATCATTTAATTTGTGATAACCGTGCGTTTGCCCATTAATAAGGTTAGAGTTTTTGAGGATGCTAATAAAATTTGATTTTTTTTGTTTCAAAAGCTAGTTTCTGAGTGTGTAGATATTTACCCGTGGCAGCATCAAATATTTTAATGTTTTTACCTGGATCCTTGCTATGCAATATGGTGTTGGAGTGCTTTTGAGGCATATGCTTTCCTTGATTTGGGTTTGTAACACTTGTGGCTTTCTTCCTCCTTGGGAATGGGACCATTTGTCATTGCTCTGTGTGTTGGGTTGTGGCAGATGTTGGTGACTCCGCAGTAGTCGCTGATGTTGAGGGCCTTTGGTGTGTGTACTACTGTAAGGTGTGACCTAGTCTTCCACATAATTTACAAATAATCTTCTCGCCTTCATAGATGATTTGTTATTTATATGTGCCTATATAGATTCTTGATTGGACAGGTTCATCAAGAGGGAGCTCGACACATAGTGCTTCATACCTTCCTCTGAGAGTAGCACTGGTGCATGCATATATTTTTAGCAGGTGTACAATGGTGTTTCCGATCTTTTTTATTATGATCGCGTCATAAAACTCTGTAAGTAACTGTGGAAGGCGTACTCGGATTGCTGAAACAGTTTGGGTCGCTTCGGGTTTCCATCTTTTAATGGGGAGGATATAACCATTTTCAAATCAGGGTCCATTCCGTAACACTTTGATCATATTCTCCTCCTTTGTGAACTTTATAATAAAGTAATCAGACCCAAGATCAATGAGAGGGAAGATTTATGTTGGTTTCCATAGTTCTTGTATTTTTTTTCTTTTAGGTATTGGTGTAAGATGCTCTTGCCTATGAGTTTAATAATTAACGAGTATTTCCACGGCTGATACATGCAATATTTATCCTCTTCAGTTAGTTGGACAACCCTTATGCCTTATGCTAGTTGTCCTGTAGGTATGTCTATAATTGTGTCTAGCATGGGTCTTGTCTCTTGTCTGATTATATCTTCTGAAAATCAATGTTCATCTCGTATTCACTGGATAGTAGTTTTTCCTTAAAGGAGATTTGTTTATCTAGTTCCTTATTTTTTGCATTGATAGTGTTGAAAGTATGGGATATCTGGGGGTTTGGGTGGAATTCGATCATGATTCTTTTCTTTGGATGGCTCCATGATTGGATATAGCGCTAGTAAAGTGAGTTTGGTATGTTAGAGAGAGGGGAGAAAAAAGTTAGATAATATGTGAATTAGAGTATTTAAAGATAAAAATACTCTTAAATTGAGCAATAACTAGATAACAATTTTAGCATTTTTATTTATTGCATAATAGATCTTACATTATTATTCACTACATACACAATTCCTGCATTTAACTTCACGCATAACTTGACATAAAACCAAATGTGCCCCAAGGCCTCAACTTGATACCCAATTGGTAACAGATATTATGTTAGGATGAAGGAGAGAAGTTGTGGTAGCATATAAAGTGCCCCGTTTTCCTTTCTTTAGTTAATAGGTACTTAAAAGGAAGAGACATCAATATCGAATTTGTGAAACTCTTTTTTCACTTTTTTATGAATTGATTGCAGAGTAAGACAAAATATCTTTTGTGTTGATAAAATATTAATGTAAAATTTAATGATGAAAAATTATGCAAATTTGAGGTTGTGTTAAATAGATCTTGTATTCAGTAACTAGTTTAAGTAAATCATATTACTTATGTAATCTGTCATCACTAGACGAGGCACCTACAACCTATGAAATCATCAATAACTACTTAATAGGAAACAATTACTTTATCTCGATGAAATTAACTTTAAACTAGATCACGTTTTCAACATTAATTTCGCTGAATGTAACCCCGTATTTTTATTAGTAGGTTAAAATTGTTCGAAAGGTGGCATGGGACATCTGTCAGCGGCGAAAGTGCAAATTGACCTTCCTTTTCGATATGTCTATATTCTGAAATATTTCACCATTTCAATGCGTTATTTGTTGAGTCAGTCTTTTCTGAGAAGACTAGAGCAAGATCTTGATAGAATCCACTAGATTTTCGACTGATATGACATGCAAGTGAGAGAAATAATCGGGAGAGAAGAGGAAGATGATTGTTATTACTGTTCGATTAAGAATATTACAAGAGGGAGGGGTTGTTTATATTAATGGTTAGTGGTTGACAACTCATACCCAACTAACCACTTAACCGCCTAAGTTTTTTGGTAATTACACAATGACCCCACTCTTTCTAGGCTATTATACAATGCATTGTGTGCACACACATTGCTATACACACACATACAACTATATATCAATACTCCCCCTCAAGCTGGAGGGTGGAAAGCATCAAACACTCTAATCTTGGATAGAAAAAAATGATGTTGTGCTGAGCTAAGGCCTTTGGTCATTAAATCAACTAGTTAGAGACTAGTGGGAATGTTCTGAGGACTGATCAATCTAGCCTTGATATTTTCACGAACGAAATGACAATCGATCTCGATATACTTAGTTCACTCGTGAAATATGGGATTGGCAGCTATTTGTAAAGCTGCCTTGCTATCACAGTACAAACTAACTGGAACATCAACTGAAATTTGCTGCTCCTTAAGCAATCCTAACACCCAAGTAATTTCTGCAGCTGCTGCTGCAAAAATGCGAAACTCAGCCTCTGCTGAACTCTTGCTAACTGTTGGTATTTGGACAACCTGCCCAATCAGAGTTACAATAAACAGAAAAGTGATTTATTGTAGAATTTTGCAGTAGAAGGCCAAGGCCTGGGGCAACTTTAACATATCTGACTACTCGCAGGGTTGCATCCAAATGAGACTGCTTGGGATGCTGTATAAACTGACTTAACACTTGGACTGCAAAACATAAATCTTGTCTGGTAATTGTTAGGTAAAGAAGCTTTCCAATGAGGCTTTGGTAGCTTCCTAAATCTTGCAATTCTACATCTCTAATATGATCAACATGTGTGTCATAATCAATGGTAGTCAACTTCTGATTGAGCTCTATAGGTGTGTTAATAGGCTTAGCAGTTGCAAGTCCAACATCTGATATTAATTGAAGTGCATATTTCCTTTGCGTAAGAAGTACTCTTTTGTCTGACCTCAGTACTTCAATGCCAAGAAAATACCTAAGGTCTCTTAGGTTTTTCACCTTTAATGAACTATGTAATGTCTGTTTAGCTTCCTCCACAAAAACATGATTTCTACCAGTGATGAGTAAATCATCTATATAGACTAAGATAATGACAATATCTGAACGAGCCTTTTGTGAACAATGAGTGATCATAGGGGCTCTGTGCATAACCAACTGCTAATAGTGCCTCAGTCAATTTAATATTCCACTATCTAGGCCTGTTTTAGCCCATTTAATGATTTTAGCAGCCTACATACCTTCTGCTCCCACTGCTTATGGAATCCTTGAGGCAAGTGCATGTAGACTTTTGCAGGAAATCATTATTTATATCCATTTGGAAAAGATTTCATCCCTTAAAAGCTGCTATACTGATAATGGTCCTGACAATGACCATCTTTGCAACATGGGAGAATGTTTCATGAAAATCTAACCCTTCTTGTTATGTGTAGCCTTTTTCTACCAAACTTACTTTAAACCTTTCCACCTCCCCATTTGCCTTGTATTTAATCTTGAACACCCATTTTGAACCTATATCTCTTTTGCCAGGAGGAAGGTTTACTACTTCCCATGTTGCATTATCCTCAAGTGCCTTAATTTCTGCTTCCAATGCTTCCACCCAGGCTTTGTCAAGACAAGCTTCCTTGAAGGACCTAGGTTCAGTAGGTTCTGAGAATGATCCTAAAAAGGATTTGTAATTCTCATAAAGGTGATCATAAGGGATAAAATTGGAGATAGTGTATGGTGTATCCTTGTTTGGCTTGATTGTAGTCACATAATATTTGAGCCAAATAGAAGGTTTGGAAGTTCTGCAAGACTTTCTAGTATGTAATGTAGGCATAAAATGTTCTTCATATGGTATTCCTTCACCTGGTGCTTCTTTTGAGTTGCTGGTTGTGATACATTTTCTATTGTCTGGTGATTAACATTGTCTGCATCTGGTTCCTGCAATACAGGTAGTGCAGGTGGTTCTGCTTGTGGTTCTAGTGTGACTGGTGATGGCGCTGCTGGAGGTGATACTGGTAGTTCTGCAATGTGGATTGTAGTAGGAGCATCACTACAATGTGGGTTATCACTATGATGGTCATCAGAAGATTAATGTTGGGGGTGCTGATTCTGATTGGTCTCTACAGGAGCAACCACCACTGGTTCACAAGGAAAAATATCCTCACTTGCATCTGCCCGTTCTTTTAATGGGAAGAGATGTTCTCTAAATGTGACATCTCTGCTCACCAGTACTCTTCTAGATTCTAAGTCATATAACCTGTACTCTTTTTGAGTCTCTGAGTATCCTATAAGAATACACTGTTTTGCTCTAGTTGTGAACTTATCTCCTCTTGATAAGTTGCTTGCAAAGCACAAACAACCAAACACCCTCAGATGGTCCAGCTTGGCAGGCTTGTTATGCAACATCTCATAAGGACACTTCTCTTCTAATATCTCAGTAGGCAATTTGTTAATCAAATATACAACAGTTTTGATCGCAGTCTCCCCAAAATCTCATTGGTATTGAACTCTAAAATTTCAGAGCTCTTGCAACTTGTAAAATATATCTATGTTTTCTCTCCACAGTCCCATTTTGCTGTGGAGTGTATGGTCAAATGCTTTGGTGTATGATCCCAAGAGAAGCTAACAATTCATTACACTGGGAGTTCAAAATTATGTACCATTATCTGACCTCAACACCTTAATAGTAACATCAAACTGATTTCTTATCATTGTAACAAAGTTCTTTATTATAATAGCTACTTCACATTTAGATTGAATCAAACATACCCAAGTGTATCTACTGTAGTCATCCATAATGGTGACAAAGTAATGCATTCTATCATAAGTAGGAACCTTGTGAGGCCCCATACATCTAGATGGACTAGTTGGAAACAACTAGTAGACTTAATACTGCTAATGAAAAATTTCAACCTACACTGCTTAGCCAAAAGAAAAACTTCACAGTTTTGTTGAACTCGAGAATCATCTTTATTTCTAAGAGCTGGTATACTTTCCATTGCCTTTGGTGATGCATGTCCCAATCTCAGATGCCAAAGCTCAGTGTTAATTCCTTGCTGCACAAAAAATCCTGATGCTGCTAGTGTTATGTTCTCCTTTAGTAGATATAATCCATTATTCTCTTTACCAATCCCATCACACTGCCACTGTAAAGATTCTAAAATATACAAAAATC
Source organism: Nicotiana otophora (assembly GCA_000715115.1). Lineage (NCBI taxonomy): Eukaryota > Viridiplantae > Streptophyta > Magnoliopsida > Solanales > Solanaceae > Nicotiana > Nicotiana otophora. The sequence continues at coordinate 90,404 of AWOL01S0106625.1, read as the reverse complement.
AGAGAAAAAAGTGACAGAACACCAGAGATCTTTAGTGAGTTTAGACACCGAAAGTAGATTGAACTTAAAATCTGGCACATACAATATATTCTTCACTGTCTTATTTTCTAATATAGTTGCATTTTCTGTATCAGTAATTTTTGACTTGTTTCCTGTAGGAACTTGCACTCCTTGTATTCCTTGGCTATCAGCACTTTTAATATCCTTTAGAACATCCTTACAGTAGGTGACATGATGGGTTGCCCCTGAATCTATCACCCAATCACACATATCTGTAGTAAATAATAGAGAGATTATACTTGTCATATTTGTGGAAATTCCCCCGCATTAGGCTTTGACAATAGATTAGCCAACTGCTTATATTATTCTTTTGTAACGAATTGGCATGGTACTTGAATTGTGGGCATTGTTCCAGTAGTCGTATTTGCATTTGCATTGTTAGCATATGCCTTTCCTTCGGTTGTCTGATTCTTCTTCTTGCTTTTAAAGTCAGGTGGATATCTAATTATCTTAAAACAATTCTCTTTTAGATGTCCTTTATACCCATAATACTCACATATTAAGCTGGGCTTTCTAGGTCTAAAGTCTTGACCTTTTCCTGCTAACATTGTGAGTGGATCTCTATGTGTATCTATGACACCCAAGGTCCTTTGACTCTCCTCTTGACTAACTATATCATAAGCCTCATTAGCAGTTACAACTGGCCTTTTTGCCAACACATTGTTTCATATATTGTTGTAACTCTCGTTCAATCCCATAAGAAATTGCAAAAGTGATCTACAGAAGGTCTAGATTCCTCACAATCACAAGAGGGAAAGGGGGCTAATACATCAAGTTCATCCTATAAATCCTTCATTTCAGAATAATAGCTAGTAACTGAATCAGTACCTTGCCTTAGAGTCGCAATTGCAGTCCACGGATAATAAATTCTAGTGAGATTAGATCTGTCAAATCTCTCCTGGAAATCGTTCCAAACTTTCTTCGCATTTGACGCATACATAATACTCAACATCAATTCACTTGATATCGTGCTTCCAATCCATGACAACACAATAGCATTGCATTTTTCCCACTGCTCTGCTAATTCTCCTCTGTAATTTCTTTTCACATAAGTACCGTCTACAAAACCAAGTTTACTCTTTCCTCGTAGTGCTAACTTCATCGCTCTGCTCCAAAGGGCATAATTTTCTGGCCCTGTGAGTTTGAGCGGTATCAATACGAGTCTTGGAGCATCTCTAGCTTGTAAAAATAGCGGATGATTGTGGTCAAGCGAAGCAACTTCATTTCCGGCGGAACTTCGATCGGAGCTATAAATCCTAAGACCGCTGCTCTAATACCATGATAGAATCCATTGGATCTTCGACTGAGATGACATGCAAGTGAGAAATAATATCTCTCTCTCTCCGAGAGAGAGAGAGAAGAGGAAGATGATCGCTATTACTGTTCGATTAAGAACGTTACAACAGGGAGGGATTGTTTATATTAGTGGTTAGTGGTTGACAACTCATACCTAACTAACCACTTAACCACCTAAGTTTTGGTAATTACATAATGACCCCACTCTTTCTAGGTTGCTATACATTGCAATGCGTGCACACACACTGCTATACACACACATACAACTATATATCAATAGATTTTCTGGACATTGTTGAGATCAAACAAAACATTGTGAAAACCAGAATGTTGAATCCCCATTTGTCAATACTTTACTCGCATTGGGTATGAACAATTTAATGTTAGCTGTTAAACAAATATTGAGAATACATACAGTAAAGTGACAAGTGTGTATGTAAGACACATGTCTATACGTCTTATATTTTCCTTTCCTCTTCTTCTTATCAAGTTTTTCTTTCAACTAAATTAGGCAGTACTCCTTATACATATATGTTTCAATTATTCTGAGCTAAAGTTATTTTTTGCTATCCCCTTATTAGACAAAGTCTGTATAATGTAGCTGTTGTTTTGAAGTATGGTCAGTGGTCGCGTATTAGTTTTTGGAGCCGTGGAAACAGTCAATAATGCTTGCATTAGGTTAGGCTATCTACATCACACCCTTTGGCTGTGGCCCTTCCCCGGATCCTGCGTGAATACGGAATGCCTTGTGCACCGAGCTGCCCTTTTTTTTCACTGTCCATTTCATAGATATCGCGAAGGATCATTCCTATGTGGCTGTGGATGTCTCAGTAACATACTATCAGTCATGTTATTTACCTCAAGGAATTTACTCTGTTAAACTAGTAACCGGTTTTTTTTCGTAACTGTTCATTCAAACCCTTCACTTGTAAATCTGAATTGGCCACATCTTGAAGAAGCTATACAATCTGGTGTAATATCCAGGTGAAATGAATTCCTCTTTCTTTTGAGAGTCGGAAGGGATATTTGGTTGGGAAGGGGGATTGGCTGGATTGGCTTAGATTTTTCTGTAGAAGTATAGCATCAAATAATGCACTCCCATTCTAACATATTTTAGCTCTTCTACTTGATTTACGATTACCTAAGTTGATTCAATCACTGCCTAAGCTTCAGGTGTGTGTGTTTACAAGAAGGGGAATAAAAGCAGAGTAGGTGTATTACAATTCTAGAAGATGAAACCATGTTTTCTGGTGTATGAACATTTTGGAGTGTAAGATTTGATTATAGCTTCTCCGATCCTAAAAGCATTTTTTTTTTCAAAAAAAATGCTTTTTTTTTTCAGAGTGGCCAAACTTTTGAATGAAAAAAAAGTGTCTTTGAAGAGAAGTAGAAACAGTTTTGAATAAGCAAAAAAAAGTAGCTTCTATCCAAAAACACTTTTTTTTTAAAAAGCACTTTTGAGAAAAATACACTTAGAAGTAGTTTTTAAAAGCTTGGCCAAATACTAATTGCTGCTCAGAAGTGTTTTTCAAATTAATTAGCCAAACACAAACTGCTTCTCACCAAAAAAAAATATTTCTCAAAATAAGATGATTTTTGCAGTTTGGCCAAATAGGACTGACTAACCTAGCAAAAATAAGATTTACATTGTTCTATTAAAGAATAGTCAGAATTATTCCTTCACAGGAGAAAAATGCTGTTAAGATGAAGCGCTTAAGCTTCTTATTTTCCAAGTGAGGAAGCAGTTGAGCTTATTTTCCAAGTGAGGAGGCTGTAATAAGTTCTTTATCGTATTTTAGAAGTGACAGAATTATCTCGCCTCTTTATGTTTTTGAGCTTGTCCCAGAGGTTCGGTGACAACCTATGTTTACTCTTACATGTTATGATGCCCTTCTGTTGTAAGACCCATTGCATGTCTCTCTATTCACACTTTTTTAATTGCAGTTGCATATATTTCCAATCAAAAGTTTACATTACCATTTGCCAATTTTCAGTTAAAATCACAGAAAAGATGTCAATGATGAATAAACTGAGGCAGATCCAGAATTTAAATTGAATGAGTTCAATTTTTAAGATTCTCAGCATTGAATTCATTATGTTGTTAAAATTATAAGTTCAGATCTAACATTTGTTGAGATTTAGTAAAATTTTACATATAAATTTATATTATGTGTGAAAAGTTATGGGTTCAATTGAACCCGTAGCCCAAAGCCTACATCAGCACCTGCAACTTTTGGTTGGATTCCAGATATGTTTGAGTTGTGTTGCGCTCGTATTTGATGTTTCGGCGTCGTTTCTTTAAGCATAAATAGTACCATAAGATCTTTATCGTAATTACGGAGCCATAGCAAAAAGAGTAATCAAATTCGGACACCGCATGAGGATTATACACACACCATTCCTTGAATGATAATTGGGTGCTGCAAGTATCCTGTTCCTTAAATTTTCCTAGTTTGCCCCAGAATTTGGACTCTAAACTTTTTCTTTAAGTACTGAAGTAGATGATCCCCCAATATGTTTTCTCTAAGCAACCGAATAAAAAATAATTATGCAGGGAAGATCTTCAATGATGACAAAAGTATAGATGCCCTTTTAATCAATGGGGTAAACGGTTAGGAAGAAAATATTGGCAATCAGCAACCTAAAACAACTGTATTTCAAAAGTCTGATTGAAAACGTCCACTATCCAGCCTGGGGCCTTTGACTCCCACTTCCATTTCCCATTACGCTAAAAGAGTTCACTCTGCTGTAACAAGTTTATCTATTCCTTATTCCTCCCTATTCTCTGGAATACAGAAAGAAGACAAAAAATTCCTTTGTGAAATTGCTGTCATTTCCTTATTGAAATTTCATGGGTCAATAATGGTGTTTCTAGATTGGACTCAGTTTACTACACTGGTCCAATCTTGAGTCTTCATAACGTCTGTAATCCTCAAATTTGGGGGTGTTTTGGCTGGGCAAATCACCTTATCGCTTAAGAAAGGAGGTGGACTTAAAGTCTTAAGAGAAGTAAGCTGCTATATAAATGAATTCAGCACTAAAAGCTATATCCATCAAATAATTAGAGATCATAGAGATATATTATAACAATGATGTTGTATTAATATATAAGGAGTATTGGTTTGAACAAAGAAAATCAAGGGATCAATTACTTGGACCTCCTTTCTACCATAGCAAAACCATTCACCTTCTCAAATATGAGAAACACCAGCCTGAAACTTGATAGCTAACAGACCAAACTAATTTCTTTATACAGAGATATGCAGGCCACTTCCATCAATTCTTTTCAAGAAACAACTGGATCAAAATAGAAAAAACGACCTATTATAAGTATTGAGCTAAGCTCATCAATCAGCATCTCTCTTTCTATAGTTAGCTAACATAAATAAAAGTTGTCCCTGTATCTATTTTATAATTTTTTACTCTATTTAGTACTTGCACCAAAAAAAAGTTGGACAGCAAACATGGAAAGAAAGATTATCGACGACATCAATGCTTCTGAGTTTCTTTTTTATTATTGTAAATGCTCCTAAGTTTCTATTGACGATAAGAGAGATTTATGCAATAAACATCAAACTAGAAGCGAGGCCTGTTATATTTGCCAAACTAGATGTGAAGTGAGATTTATGCAATAAAAATCAAACAAGAAGCGAGGCCTGTTATATTTGCCAAACTAGATGGATATCCCTTCATCGCTAAATTAGGGAGTAGTCTGAGTAATTCACCTAGGTTCGCATACTAGATTCCAAAAGTCATTTGCTTTTACTTCTAAACCATCTATATAAAGTTTGACTACTTAAAATTCAGTGATCCAAACTTCAGTTAACATAATTAAAACTTCAAATTTCTCTTTTGACAAATAAGACCTTATTCTTTCAAGAACTTCGAGTAACAATGGTTACACATGAAGGAAAATAAAGTCGAAAGTTTCCCTTGCACAAATAAGACAATGCCCTTAGGCATCATGAACTAACAACTGGAAAGTAGAGAAAATGAATATCAGTATAACCAAAGAATAAGGAATTCTGTGTCCTACATACAATAATTCACCTTGTGGAACTGAAAAATATTACAATGGAGCAACAGAGATTTGATTTTTTGATTTGGGTGGGGGGTGGAGAGGGTGTTCCACTACATCATTAGGGCAAGGCAAAAAGACCTATCTTATGTACACTCCCAAGACCATAGAGTAAACAGAGTAAATCTGTAAATATAAATAGAAAAATTGTCATCTAACAAACTTACAAATTCTTCACATTGAGTTATGCAGATTCAATCAATGGAATCCCCTTGATCCTCGAGATTGATAAAGTTCCAGCCTGCTTTTAGCTTCCTGCAATAAAGACTCCACCTCTTCATCTTGAATCAAGTATGACTGTTTTGATGCCCATTCAAGAACTGTAAGCACCTCAGCTTGAGCAAGCTCTTCGCTATCAGGGACGTGTAATGCAATGTAGCATAGTAAAAGCAATGAAGGACTCTGAACTATTTGTTCACCAAAGTAAACAAGTTGGATCAAATGTTTTGCCCCTCCAGCGCTTATGATTGCCTTGGAATGATCAACATGAAGGTAATTAACTGAGCTAGCAAATTTCGAGAGGGCAATGGCAGCTTCCTTAGAAATCTCTGCTTCTCGCTCATCGAGCAGCTTTACTAATGGAGTAATCATCCTCGTCTCAGTAGCTCGAAAAGTCCTAGCCAAACTTCCGACTGCTTTAACGCATGGAACAAGCAGATCTGAATCAGCTTCTTCGATGATTCTCAACAATTGATCAACAACAGCTTTGCAGGCAGGAGAATTAGGCTTGAACGCTGACCTTCTCAAGTCAGCATCTACTTCTGCAACTGCTGCGATTTCCATTACCGCCATAGCTGAATTATACTGAACATCTTCAGGTCCTTTCTCTAAGAGTACTGCAAAGCAAAGCAGTGCTCTTGATTCAGTGATGCTACGACAAATTGGCGAATTTCCCTTGGCAAGTTTCCATAACGCTCTTGCAGCCATTGCCTTCATATAAGCCTTGGTAGCAGGGTCCTCCAATTCCCTCCCTTTATTACCCATACTAACCCCAGATGAAGAAAGACTATGCTGAGTGTGGTGGTTCACATGATTTTGCTTCACACTATTATTTCCATTGACCTTGGCCTGATTTGCCTGGTTTGAACCATTGACCGGATTCTGCTGAGGCGGCTTCATTTGACCCTGCATTGCCGTAGCAACGACACTGTGCATGTGATTAGGCTTCTTATTCCCCAGAGGATGTGGAATATGATTCTTGTCATCATCCTCAACAACCTTATTCACAGTATTAACAGCATTACCATTGTTATTACTAGCCAAGACAACAGCGTGGTGCATCGATGTTGCTTTACTTACAATAGCATACTTACTATGCTCCTGAACGGTTTCAAAAGCAAGATGACTAACCAGCAATCGAATTGTATTATGCTGGTGAAAAAGATCTTGACATATGGGATAATGAGCAGCAAGTTCAGAAACAGCCCAAGCCACCACTGCTTGAACCTTCATAGGACCTTCTTTGAGGATTTTCGCAAACACTGAGCAAACCCCAGCATGTACCATGTGTTCGACGCTTTCTGGGTCACGTCCAAGAAGTCCAATTGCCCTGGCTGCATTCTCCTGACCCTCCGTTTTCCCTTCTTTCATCAATTTCAGCAATGGCCCAACTCCACCTTCTTCAATAATCAACTTGCCATACCGATCATTGTCTCTTGCTAAAGAAACAAGTGAATTAGCTGCATCTGATCTGTCATCAACAGAACCTGTATACAATATCGCGATCTGCTCCCAAATAAGGCATAAAATGGGCTCGTTAGCAGCAATAGGAGGAAGGCCCAAACAATCATCTGCTCGTTCATCAGCCGAAGCTGAGACACGGAGAAGCCAAGACACGTCACCAATAGAGTTCTCCAACTGGGAAGCCATTTTACGGAAAGCTGCAGCAGGGATTATGGTAAAAACACGCTTAACAAGCCCGTGGGCTCTGCACTTTAGGACAAGGGCTAAAGCCTTTTCAAGGACTTGTTCAGTGTCGTCAATAATCCGCCGCGTGGGCCGCTCGTAAAGGTCGTTGCCGGCGCGTGCAGCTTGACGGAGAAGGGCCACAAGTTTCTCAGTTTTGGACCTGAGATCAGTACATTCTTGCTTGAACGAACTTGCCTCATCGGCGGCCTTTATCACCTGGTCTGCTAACTGGATCGGCTTTGTCAAGATCTGCTTCACTAGGTCCGCCATATATAAAATCAGAAAATCCAAAGAACCTCTGAACTACAACAAAATCGTAGGTAGATCAGAAGTCCTAAAAATTGAGTTTTGAATCACCCCAGCACAAAAATCAATTGACCGGAAAAGTTACAAAAGTGGGTATTGATGTACTTTTTGTTGTATTGAGAAACGAATGGGAAAATGAATGAAAATGAGGAGAAAGGAAAAGGAGAATTTTGATATTGGGGTTAGTGGGTTTAAAAGTGATAGTTTACATTGAAATTTGAAAAGCAGAAATGGTCTTTGAAGGTTTGGCAATGGAGGAGTTGGGGTTGGGTGAGACTGACTTGGACAGTCCTACGATTCTTACGAGGTCAAACGCGTGTTTTTTTTATTACTATACTCGACTTACTTTTATAATGTTGGGCTGTAGGTGCTGTGTTGTAATTAGCTGTCTCAATTCCTTTTCTATTAGGTGGGTTGCTCTGATGGTAAGCACCCTCCACTTCCAACCAAGAGGTTGTGAGTTCGAGTCACCCCAAGAGCAAGGTGGGGAGTTCTTGGAGAGAAGGATGCCGAGGGTCATTTGGAAACAGCCTCTCTACCCAGGGTAGGGGTAAGGTCTGCGTACACACTACCCTTTCGGTCCACTCCAATTAATTTTTTTTTATGGTTTTCACACATTAAAATTTTTACTGTTTTATTGTAGTACTTGTCCAAAAATATAATGTTGGGCTGTGGGTTCATTAACCAGCCAAAAATTCGGGAATACTTTCTAGAGGATTAAAAAACAGCATTTGAAACAGGCAAAACGCCGCCCTCCAACATTATAATATCAACAGAAGGGGGTTAGTTGTCACCTTAATTACATACTATTGGAAATGGCCCATTCGATACCATCCAAAAAAACAAAGAAAAGAAAAGAAAGAGGAACTCGATACTCGAGCTCTTAGTCTGGATAATCCAAAGGTGATTGGAGGGGAAGGGTTTTGGGCAAGAAGTTGTAACCAGAAATCCAGATCATAAGCTTAAGCTATGTGGGGTTTTCTATTGTCGCTTTAAGGACTAATCTATCACATGCCACCTTCAATGGCTGATTGAAAGGCTACCTTTTTCTTGATATATATCACTATTATTGATTCATGGCCCCAGATTTTCATTTTTTAATCTTTCTCTTTTGTATCTTATGTTGCACTTTATTGCTAGATTAAGAAAGTGCTTCTTTTATACCTTTTTTTTTATATATAAATCTAATGAGCTATTGAGCTATGCTCAAGTTCCAATCTTGTGGTTTTGCCAATCTGGGAATATTTTCTGTCTTCTGTCTGTTAATTTGGACGCTGAAATTTTTGATCGAAAATTTTCAAGATCGTGGTGTTTAACTTTTAACATAATGAAATACGTTACTTCAAAGTTTAGCAATATTAAAACTGTATATACTCAAAATTAAGGGATAACATTGCAAATACATAACATACAAGGCCATGAATTTGAACTTTGACTTGATAGATAAGTATATGTTAAACGTGCTTGCCTGTCGTAATCAGATGATTATTTTAATCTGTTATAATATTGTTTTGCAGAGAATATTTAACATTAATTGACGTGTGGTTCAATTACTGAGATCGTCAAGCAACACATACGAAATCATGTACGCAAGTATGATGGCAAAATTTTGAAAAAGATAATAATTTATGTATGGGACTTGCCAGTTGCTTGCAGGAATCATTTACTTGCCCGCCATCAATGCCGCGAACCTATGGAAAGTATTTTTGGATTGAGATACTCTCTTTGTTTCAATATTTGTGTGTTTTACTTTTCTTTTAGTTTATTCAAAAAATAATATCTCTTTCTATATTTAGTATTGTAACTCTTTAATTTTAACTTTTTACATGATATATTCAGGACCACAAAATTTAAAAATATTTGGTGTACACCTATCATTAGTTTAAAATCATAAAATTTAAAAGTTTCTTGTTATTAAATTATGTATCAGTCACACATAAATTGAAAGGACGTGAGTAATTGATATGTTGCAGCCGCTTTTCCTAAAATTATGCCATATGCGCATTTAGCTTCTTTCTCTTTTTTCTTTTTTCTTTTTTCTTTTTCACCGTGCCCCCTCAGCTTTTCCTAGTAAAATATCTTGTCAATTCTCTTCCTTTTTATTCCCATACACGAATATAAAGTCCACAAAAGAGAGCTAATATTTAGTTAGGGTAAGACGTGAAGTCTCCGTTCTCTTTCTTTTTATTGGTTCTAGAAGTTTATTATCCTCGTTTTAGGTTATCAAGTCATGCTAAGTATCAACACTTTTATCTGTTTTGGATTTTAAGTGAGTCGATTTTGTAAAATATTTTAAGTTAAACTCATTATAAAGTACTAGCATTAATTTTTGGATAATCTCAAAGAGTGTTTAGTGAAAGACTTGTGCTATTTAGTGAAAGACTTCATATAGCGCGATCGAATAATATTTATTGCATTAACTCAAATTGAAAAGGATAAACTTTCTGGTTTAAGAGAACACCGAGTAGTGATCTTAATTAATTTGATAAAATTTCGATAGACCTTTAGGCTGTGTTGGAAAGTCATATGGTAATTGAAATTGGTTTAATTATTAGAGTAGTAATTATACAACCTAATAATTACACAATATGGTAATTACGATGACCTGTTTGTTTGTCGTAACGTAATTATAGAGTAATTACAAGTGTAGTGTTTGGTTGCACAAGTGTAATTATACAGTTAGATTAAATTTTAAATAAAGTAATTATCAAAACTTAAAAATTAATATAATAAATATATGCCTATAAATAATTTTTTATAAGTATAAATGATATTAGATTTGGTATTCAAGATGAATATTTTTTCTTGAATATACATTAATTAGTAATCATATATTTAAAACTAATATTATAAAAATAATTGATATATATTTTTCAAATTAATAATATGTCATTTATTTAATTATAGAAACTAAAAACATACGTCTTGCAAGGACATCATGGAATGCATGTTTGATATAAATAATATTTATAAATATAATGTCATAACATTATATAAATATTTGACAAAACTAATCTATCAATTCTAATTAAAAAATGAACTGCATGCAATGTGAAATAACAAGTCAATACTACTAAAACAAGTAAATTGGAACCATAAATATAACATAATTTCAAAATCCAAAAAATAAAAAATAGTTTAACATCATAATAAAAATAATTTCTGATACAACTTAAGATTAGAAATATAATAAGTTTATAACCTCATTCAACAACGAAATTCAACTTTAATGACATCTCATTATATGCCAAGTTTGTTAATGACTCATAATTTTTAATGTTAGGAGGTGTAGTTTCAAAAAGTAGAATAATAACGCAGTTACGCTAAATGAATAAAATAAAATAAATAAAAAATAAAATATACGAGCAATTACATGGAATCACAAGAAGTAAAGGTAGAGAAATAAAAGAAAATAATGTACAAAGAAAAATATATTAAAATTTTTTAAAAAGAAATTAAAAGTAAAAATAAATAAAAAGAAATTAAAGTAATGGAAATAAAAAGTTATAAAGAAAATATATTAAAAAAAATATTAAAAATTAACCTTGTAATTACACAGAGTAATTACCACCAATTCTCACCTCCCCTTGAGAATTGGAGAGTGTAATTACACCTCTCCAATTACACTTAATTATATGCTGACCAAATAATTACTTGACGAGACAAACATGCCAGTATAATTACATCCAAATTCAATTCGTAGGTGGTTTTCCAAACGTGCTCTTAGTGTAAACGCGCCTTCTGACTGATGTCAATAATCATGCATTAAGATCAGCTCAAAACGACACTGTCTCTATATTTTCTATTTTTACCAAAGTTTTTTAAGAGAAGATTACGTGCTTTCATTTTACTTAGTCATCGCACACTTTCATTTAGGGAATAACTGTTGACTTTCAATGTGCATTTTATAGTTGTAGACTTGTAGTTGTTATCATAACCTTTCTGGGCAACTTAATCAGAAATTGTGTGGACAATTGGCATATAATTAAAGAACTGACGGCAAATTTAATCAAGGGTTGCTTTAAATTACAAGAGTAGTTGGGCACTAGAACTAATTTATAATTTTATATATCATTGATAAATCCAACAAAACTACATGGTCTTGTTTCACTATCACTTGATGTCAATATACCGAAGTTCTTTATGTTTTTTCTCTTTGCTTTCAAATTTAAATAGAGCTAGAGAATTTCCATTTTAAACTCTAATATTTCAATGTGCTTTAATCTACGTTGCTCGGACTCTTTGCAAATATCACCCGGTACATGTTGAATCCTCCAAAAGTAATATATTTTGAAGATCGATAAGGGTGTCGCAACAAGAGTCCGCTTAACATAGGCTTTAATTAATTAGTCAATTTGTTCAAAATGAGCCGAAATTCTACCTGTAAAACAATTAAACTGAAATGTTTGAGAAAATTGGTATTGACTTTCACTATACATTTTATAGTTGTAGTTAATATCTGATATATCATTTTCTTTGGAGGGGAATGATAATAATAATAATTTTCTGTCGTATGGTTCAAGTACCAGCTGAAACTAAAAACGGAAATCATGCATGTGACCAGGGCGACCAACCTTCTCGGAGGCCTAAAACAAAATCTTAATAAGAGGCCTTAATATATATATATATTATTTAATGAACATCATTTTTAAAAAAAATAGACAAGTGAGGATGTAGAATTAAAAAAATAAAAACTTAGTTATATAAAATACAGAAAATTAAATGAATTTAACGTTGATTGCATCATAACTGAAATGGGAGAACCCAAAAAACATAAGTGACTCCTTTTTTGTAGTAAGTCCCTTTCTATATTTGGTAACAATTCAACTTTAAATTATTTTTTTACCATTAACGAGATGATTTCTAGCCCAAAAACTTCTATGATTTATTTAAGATTACAAGTTTCAAAAGTCTTCCTTTATTTCATAAAATTCATGTCCAGTCAAACAACAACAACAACAACAACAACAACCCAGTATAATCCCACTAATGGGGTCAGAGGAGGGTAGTGTGTACGCAGACCTTACCCCTACCCTGGGGTAGAGAGGCTGTTTCCAGTAGACCCTCGGCATCCTTCCTTCCAAGAACTCCCCACCTTGCTCTTGGGGTGACTCGAACTCACAACCTCTTGGTTGGAAGTGGAGGGTGATTACCATCAGAGCAACCCACCTTGTCTCTTGTCCAGTCAAACACTTTCATATAAATTGGAATGGAGAGAGTATAATTTATGTAAGGAAAATAAATAATAAGTTAGATTATTAGATATAGTTACGTGACTAACTAATGAATAGAAAAATATAATTAAGTAAAAAAGTAAAATAAGATTGACAGAAAACTATTTTAGTTATATTAATTAGAGGAAGAAATCGAGTTATTAAAAATTAATATGACAATAAAGAAATAAATTTATTAATAATAAAAGATAATTATATAAATAATATACTACTATATATAGAGAATAGTAATAATTCTGGGGCCTTAAATTTTTGGGGCCTAAAGCAAGCATTTCACTTGCTTTAGGGTTGTGCCGCACCAGCATGGGACCATTAAGAAATGACTAGAGACTCCAAAAACCTGAAAATTGTTTAGACATGTATGCCTCTGCAGTCTTTGTTTCTTGCAATGCAAAAAGACATTATCAATTAGTTGGCCCCGACAAAAGCAAAGAGAAAATGAAGCAGGTATTCACTGAAAGAATAAAAGGAGAAGAGAAAGACGGGATCAGAAGGGAGAAACAGACGACTAGATATTATTGGTACTAATTATTATTTAGTTAGTTGGTGAATCTTGTCTTTTGGATTATAATATACAGGGGCGGATTTATAGGGCGGAAGGGGTTTAACCAAACTCCCTTCGCTAGAAAATTACATTATACATACAAGATAAAATACGTTTTGTACCTTTATATATATATATATATATATATATATATTGAATTGTTGAATAGCTTGAAAAGTTAGATGGAGAAGAGAGCTTTATTACAGAAAAGAGAAGTTAAACCTCAAGTTTCAGTTACATATTTGAACCTTAAACTGCAGTTACAATAATACCGTTGTTGGATAATGGTTCAATATGAATAGACGTGTCTGTTATCTGAAAAGGTGTGTTGTAACTGCAATTGCATTGCCTATAAATTACTTCATAAGTGGTTCATTCACGGTAGATTTCTTCTAACTCCTCTTCTTCCTATTTTCTCTTAAAGCTCTCTTGAAAGTCCGTAACTGAAGTTCTAAAGATAGATTTTCAGAAATTGCTGTCTGCAAATCTCTGGGCTTTGTTGTATCCTGAGGGTATATTGTCGTAAACCATCAACAAACTAGTGGGGCAATTAATACCTAAAAGATAGTGATTTTATCACGCCTCAAAGCCTAAATCATACCCACTGTTCTAACATGAATCACCTAAAAATATAGCTCAGTGGTCATGGAGGTGTAAAAACTTTTGAGGTTCTTGGTTCAATTTTTACCGGCCATACTTTCTTTTAATTTTTTTGGATTTTCTTTTTTGAACCCCTTCCGCCATTGATTATATAGACGGGTCGAGGTCCTGCTTGAACCATTGATCGGTTAGTATAGCTTGGGTGAATGGTTTTTAAATAAAAGATTTTGGTGAATCTTGAATATTAGTTGGCAAAACATGATTTGGAAGTGGCAAACACGAAGTAGCAAATTTGTAGAAATTTTAACAAATGAATTGAAATGGTCAACTGTTAGTAATGAAAAATTGGAAAAGTTGTTCTATCTTTATCCTCATTTGTTTTTCAGCGCTGAGATGACAACCATGCATGCCTATTATATATCAACACCTGCGGCGACATAAGGCAATTTTTGTGCTTTTTGCCGAATAGATCAACAACTGGTCTGTGTATAAATAAAGGCCAATTTGTAATTGAACTTCTATTAGTTTTCTCTAATAAGGATACGTTTTAATTGGATAAGAGGACAAGAATAAAAAGATTAGTTTGGTGAGTTGGTATAACGATTAGACGTTAGCTCATATATTCCTTCATATAAACAGAAAGAAAAGCAAAAAGGAGAAGGAGAAGAGAAAAGAAAGAAGAAACAAAAGATAAAGAAAATATTTAATTGCACACGGTAATTATATTGAACTAAACTAATAAATATAAAACAAATGTTGTATGTATAATTTATGGATTTATATCGAATCTCACCTGTATCACTCTAGATGGTAACATGAAAATTATAATGTACGTAATTAGATATTTTTTTATGTATATCTACTGCATATTGACACTCTTTAGTTTTCTTTTTGAATTTACTTCTTTATATTTTAATACCTTAATGAAAATCCTAACTTTACCAAGGTGGACATGTTCACTCCATAATTGAGATAGGCTGATAGCCTGATTAGCGTTGTGGTTGGCTTCCTACGAATAGGATTACCGAGACAACTACCAAGTACATTTTTCTTAGAATTTACTTGTAAACGAAAATTGTGACTACATTCATAGGGTAATTGCATGATCATTTAAATGGGAAGTCTTACTCTCTATATAAGCAGACTTATATAGTAATACTACAGAAATCTCACTCTGTTTGGCCAAGCTTTTCAAGAGGTCAAAACTATTTTTTTTTTCTTCTCAAAAACACTTTTTTTTTCTAACTTGAGGTGTTTGACCAAGTTTTTTTGGGGGAAAAAAATACTTTTGGCAAGAACCAAAAATAATTTTTGAGAAGCAGAAAAAAGTAGTTTCTTCCCAAAAGCAGAAGCAAAAGCAGTTTTGACTTTTCTTCTTACCAAAAATACTCTTAACAAAATATAGTATATACCAAAATAACCGTTACACCTAATACTTAGGATATTAATGTATAAATATTTTTTATTATTTTTCGGATAGCTTTCTAACATATAGTGACTTTAGGGGTGAATGCTTTTATATTTGTTGAATGATTTTTAATATATTTAACTTATATTAAAAGAATCAAGTACTTTTAAATTTTATTTTCATATTTTACTTAAATAAAATAAAAGGATTTAATTATTGCCGGTAATAGCAAATTTTTAAGATTATTTATTTACTTATAATATTAACTATTAAGTAAATCTATTCATGTCCTTATTCGTAATTTGATACTTAAAAACACTTTCTGAAAAGGTTGGACAAACACAAATTATTCATCAAAAATGCTTTTTAGAATGATTAGCCAAACACAAACTGTTTCTCTCCAAAAGTACTTTTTTCAAAAGCACTTTTAAAAAAAAAAAATTCAAAATAAGCTGATTTCTCCGATTTAACCAAACAAGCTGTTAAACAAGTTGGGTGCGTAATGTGTTGTCTCGTTTATTATTATTTTTAATTTAGTCGGAGATGATGGAACATTTGTGATTCTGTTTGTCCCAGTTGTCCCATTGCTAAAGCCTAAAGATATGGAGAATGAACGGTCGGAAGGCATTTCGCTTCTTGAGAAAAGTAGTTAAAACATTAGCATATCGACACCCTTATAACAAAGCCTAGATTCCCTCTCGAGGCAAATGCAACAAAACAATAGCGTAAAAGTTTGATAAATGCATTTTCAGTCAAGTGAAAAGCTATCCTACAACAGACCCAATCCTTGTTGAAAATTATAAGGCAAGAGAATAAAAATTAATATGGCCCCTTTTGAAGCGCATAAATCAAACAAAAAACAGTTTCATATTTGGCTAAGCAACAAAGAAGGAAAGAAATTGAGAAAGCGAGAGGAAGTGAGCCTTTAGATTGCCACCAAATAAAATCCTTTTGTCTGTTCTTTCCCCATTTTTTGGTCTGTACTAACACAAAATATTCTTTGGACTCTGGGAAAATTGCTTCTTCAACTCATTTGTAGAACATAGTGAAGAAAAAATTGGTGCCATCAGATTCAACAATTCTCTTCTAGAAAAATTGAGTCTCGATAAGATAATAGCCACATGTGTTATTGTATACTGATTTCGGCTGCGTTTTTGTATAAAAAACTTTGTGGGATGAGAAACCAGTTATGCTTATCGTACTTGCTATTGGGAATTGGTACAATTTTGATCTCATTCTGCATCTGATCTTTCCAAGAAGCACCACAAGCAATGGCATATCAAAGCATGACGAATAATACTGAAGGGCCATTCAAACAATTGAAAGGGCATATTCAAGCTGAAGCAGAGTTGAGCTATGGAAATTATATCACAATCAATATCTGTACTGGGTAAAATTTTGTTCATATTAAATGATCGCATGAGAAAGCAACACGTGGAGCTGAAGACAGAAGACAGTCAGGTCCGGAGGCAATGATCTCGAAGAGAATAGTATTCATAAAGACGAATTAAATATCTGCCACCCGGTAGCATTTAATGGAGAATATTCTTTAGCCTTAAGTACAATGTCTGTTATAGAGAATATGACATTTACTCCCTACCGTTACACATTTTTCAATTGCTCTCATAATTGTCATTTAAGAGGGGTTTGATCCTATCACTTTGTTCCCTAGGTGTAACTATAAATAGTGAGCTCTACGGCCATTATAAAGGACACGAATTTTGTGACAAACATACACTATACTCTGTTCAAAGCTTAATAACATTTTACTTTCTTACTTATTTACATTGTTATTACTGTCTCCGGAAGCTCTGCTCCCGGAATCAAGATTTCTACTGTCTTATCTCGATTTCAACGCTAAGTATTACATTCTTGTCTAATTTATTATCAAATCAAGTCACTTATCTATAAACAACAACAACAACAACAACAACCCAGTATAATCCCACTAGTAGGGTCTGGGGAGGGTAGTGTGTACGCAGACCTTACCCCTACCCTGGGGTAGAGAGGCTGTTTCCAAATGACCCTCGGCATCCTTCCCTCCAAGAACTCCCCACCTTGCTCTTGGGGTGACTCGAACTCACAACCTCTTGGTTGGAAGTGAAGGGTGCTTACCATCAGAGCAACCCACCTTGTCCCATTTTACGGGTAAACAGTATGGCGCCCACCGTGGGGCTTAGACAGTTGTATAATTGAGTTGATTTTTGCATCTATTTCTAAACTGCTTGATTTTTTGTTCTTAGCAAAAATCACAGAAAATGACAGATAACGGTGTCAACATCGCACACAACGTTGAAGCCTAGAGAAAGTGGCCTCAACACGAAGATTCAATCAGTGATACCTGCGACGAGGGGGATGAGGTCACGCCGGTTCATGACGGGCAATATCCGCGACATTTTCGAGAGGCAACTCCTGATGATGATCCTGAGGGAGAAACAAAAGCCTATCATGGGTCATCTCTCACGACAGGATCACGTCATGACGGAATTAAGGCAGGCGTTTTCGGGTGCTTCCAACAACGCGAATGGACGAGGTCCAGTTCCTCCCGGTGCTTCCTCAAATCAAATAACACAGAGGGTCGACAATAATACCCCGAGGGGCGAAGTCGGCTTTGACAGAGCCGGGGGGAATGGTTGCGGATTCGGTAACAACAATGCGAATGATCCATTTAAAAACGAACTCATGCGGTTTATGAGGGAAATAAATACCCGAATGGATCAAATTTCGGGTGCACCACCAGTATTGAAAGGACTAGACTCAAAGAAGTATACCCAATTGCCGTTCAAACCAAGCGTGACCCCGGAGTTGATCCTAAAGCGGTTCAAAATGCCAGAGTGCCGAAGTATGACGGAACTTCAGATCCTCAAGAGCATATCACTACCTATACAACGACGGTGAAGGGAAACGATTTAGCTCCGCACGAGATTGAGTCAGTCTTACTGAAGAAATTTGGGGAGACCCTAACGAAGGGGGCCCTGACATGGTATTCGATCCTGCCCGAGCACTCTATAGATTCCTTCGAGATACTCGTGTACTCATACATCAAGGCCCATGCCGAGGCCAGGAAGGTACAAGTTCGAAAGGTCGATATATTCATAATAGCACAAGGAGAGTCCGAATTACTACGGGAGTTCGTGACCATATTCTAGAAAGAAAGGATGTGATCATGGCCGTACTAGACGAATGTGCAGCAGAAGCATTTACTAAAGGGCTGAATCCGAGAAGTTCTGATGCCTCCCAAAAATTAAAAAAAGTCTGCTCGAGTTCCAGGCAACAACATGGGCGGATGTTCTGTAAGGCCCCGTAAACTTTTCACCTAGAACCTGAGTTTTCGTGATGCCAAGGTAGCTTATGTGTTGATGATTGTTCCGCGGTGCGGACAATTTGGGTTGAACAGTGCATTGGGGAATTGTAGAAAATTTTTGGCAGAGCAGGGCATTTCTACTGTCCACTATGCGACCGCAAAATCACTCTACCGGCTGCAGATCGGCCGCAGAGTGCAACAGAAAAATAGCCAATTTTGGAGTGTCGTTTTGCGGTCCAATATGCGACCGCATAATGGTTTCGCAGGCCGCACAATCCATCGCACATCCAGTATGAAGATTTTTGGAAGGGAGTTCTACGGCGCATTATGAGACCACAGAACTACTTACCGCAGACCTGACCCGAAAAACCCAGTTCTTGACATCACTTATGCGGCCCATTCCGCATATCCATTCTGTGGTTCACTCTGCGACCGCAGAGCTGTGTTCGGAGGGTCCATTTTTTGATTTTTATAACCCGACCCTACTTCGATATATGGATATTAATGAGCATTTGTTAAGTAAAAATCTGATATTTTGAGAGTGAGGAAGTGCTCTAGAGTGAGAGGGGGTTCCTAAACTAATTGTTCATTAGTTCTTGCTCAAGGCTTGGATGATTAACAAGGAAAACTCACTAGTTCTTCATCCTAGAGGTAAGATTCTACTCCCTAACCCTCGATTTTGGGATTTAACTGAAAATAGGTAGTGAGAAAAGCAATTCTTGGGTATGGAAGTTGTTCATTATGCATGCATGTACTATCAACATTTATGGGAAGATTGTTGAGCTCAATTGGATAGACTTTGGGCAGTGGGATGAAGGAATCCACCATAGAAGGACCTTGAAACCTTAATGCATACCTAGTGCTTGATAAAATGCTCAAATGAGCTGGAACCATGAACTCCTTCCTAATTTGTGTTCAATTTTGTTATATTTCCAAATAGATCGAAGTCGATAAGATTTTAAGAACATTGTAGTAATTTAAGGACACTCAAGGTGAGGTATGTTGGCTAAATTTCTCTCTTAGAATTAAATCTCACGCTGTTCTTGTAATCCCCAGGTTGATCATTATAAATGTGACTATTCTGAGTGCTTTTATCTTATTGTGTTATCCTTTGGGAATGTGATCTAAGTATGTGCTTATAACTTCAGGACGTGATTCTAATAAAAGCTATTATGTCGAATTGTGTAAGAAATCTCATTGTGCCTGACTCTTATTTGCCTACATGTGTAGTTAAGCTCTTAAATAAAAATGCCTTGTTGTTGATAATCCTTGATGGTGTTTGAAAGCAACAGAAGTGAGCATGAGATATGAAACAAGGTCAACGTGCCGAGAGTGATATTACAATAGAGGCCACTAGTGCCAATGAAATGAAGAGAAGTGTAAAAGACATTGAAATCTGCTGTAAATTCTTTAAGGGGTCATTTGGTAGGGCGTATAAGAATAATGCTAAATAAGCTGTATTAGTAATGCAGGGGTTAGTAATGCAAGCATTAGTTATACAGAGATTATTTCTTATGCATTGTTTGGTGTGGTGTATTAAAAATTAATATGCATTGCATAATTTTTAAGAAATTTAATTGTTTACAAAAATTCCCTCCATATTCTTTAACTTAATGGACTTTAAGGATAATTTTGTCTTTAACCATGCTAATGCATACATTAATAGCCTTTGTATTGCTAATGCCATAGTTTTCTATGCATTAGCTATACATAGGATAATACCAAATATAGTGTATAACTTATGCTTGTATTAATTATACATAGGTTGAAAAGATGTACCAAACAAAGCATTACTAATACACAAAGCTAATGCATGCATTATTTTCTCTAACACACTCTACCAAACGACCTCTAAATAATAAATGCCTTGGGAGTATTGCTTAGTCACCGAGGAAGGGTAGGTTGAAATAACCTAACCCCAAATTTACATGTGCCGGTGTAGGAGTGAGTGAGGGATAAAATCCCCGTGTGAGGTGGTGAGAGTTTTCCCCGAACATGGGATGGGATTGATGTGTTGAGATAAATCCCCTTAAATAGGATGAGATGATTGCTAGCGGAATGTGAGGTGATGTTCACAACATGACATTGTGGTGAGACGGCTTAGCCGATCGGGCTAAGACCGAACACCATGCCGCGCACATGGTGGTATTGTGAGTGGACGTCTCGGGTGAGATGGCTTAGCCGATCGGGCTGAGATCAGACTCAGTGCTAAAATCACGGTGGTGTATCAGTACTAAAGATCTCCCAACTTAAAATATTAAAACTTGCTTGGAATTTATTCTTTCTCCTAACTTGGTACTTTAATATTGATGAGGCCCTCATTGATTCCATATTTCTTTATCATTGTACTGTTACTCATTCTATTGAGAGGGTGTTTATTTTTCATACTAGTACTATTTCATATGTACTAACATCCCTTTTGTTGGGGGCACTGCATCTTTAATAGATGCAGGTGATTCCACAGAGGGCGACATTGAGCAGTGATAGCAGTACACCCTCTCCTCACCTGACTTGGTGAGCCCCACTTTATTTCAGGGTCGTGGATCTTTTGTCCTTTGTACATAGCGTTTTGAGGTATAGCTGAGGCCTTGTTGCCGGTACTGTCATAACACTCTTTGGTTTCTGTT
Organism: Nicotiana otophora; assembly: GCA_000715115.1. NCBI lineage: Eukaryota > Viridiplantae > Streptophyta > Magnoliopsida > Solanales > Solanaceae > Nicotiana > Nicotiana otophora. Next base: position 69,039 of record AWOL01S0106625.1, on the reverse strand, counting down.
AGAGGCTCCATAGACACGTATGAGTTGTATATTGGTGTTGAGAAAATCAAACTAAGAATGTTATATTTATATCACGTGTTCCACTTCAAACTATTAATGTGTAATGTATTTTGATACTTATAAATGAAGTAACCAATGGTGATGAAGTTATGTTGTTCATGTGACCATATTATTGTCTAATTAATGAAATGTATCTTTTCTTTATTCTTGGATAAGTCGGGCAGACGGTATTGTGCAGACTTGCTCGACCGAGGTATTTCAGATGAATGCCGGTCGCACTCCTTGAGGTCGGGGCATGACAAGCTTGGTATCAGAGCGTAAGGTTTTAAAGTGTTCTAGGATGTCTCGGTGCCGTGTCTAGTAGAGTCCTTCTTATCGGTGTGTTGTCGACCACATTTATAATTAGGAAGATACTTGGGCATTTAGTAATAACACCCTTCCTTGATGTTCTAGATCGTATGATAAAGCTGATTATAAGACTGTTCCTCCTTTAACTCGTGCATTGCTATAAGTTTTAGTACATGGCGCCTAGGAAGAAAGCAAGGACTGGCCAATGAGACGATGCCACCCCAAGAGTGGCAGTCGATACTACACCTAATGATTCAGGTGAGCACCTAAGGGGTGAGAATATTCCCCCAGCTACTACACTGCCTGATTCTACTACTCCTACTCAGACTGCACCAATCCCTACTCCTACTAAGGGTGAAGCTATTCCACCTCCAGCCCCAGCTTCCGGTCCCAGTGTTTCTGATGGGGACCTTAGGGGATCCATACAGATGATGGCTCAGATAGTGGCTTCACAGGCCCAGAGATCGAATGTTGTACCTACTTCTTCCAGCCAACAAGGGGATTCTGCTAGTTCCACGGTGAACAAGTTTCTTCAGTTGGATCCTCCAGTGTTCACGGGTACTAATCCCGAGGAGGACCCCCAAGACTTTATTGATGAGATGCACAAGACTCTCCGAGTCATGCGTGCTACTGATACGGAGGGAGAGGAGTTGGCCTCCTACCACCTGAAAGAGGTGGCATATTCTTGGTTCGAGATGTGGGAGAAGTCCCGTGAGGAGGGGAGCCCTCCGGCGAGGTGGAGTGAGTTGCCGACGCCTTTATCAACCATTTATTGCCTACCGAGACTAAGGCAGCCTATGCCGCTGAGTTTGAGAGTTTGAAAGAAAGTATCATGAATGTGTGGGAGTATCATATGAGGTTCGCACGCCTGTCCAATTATGCCATCTACATGTTGTCCACTATGGAGTCTAGAGTGCGCCGGTTTGTACAAGGCCTTAGACCCTGTATTATTAATAAGGCCGTTACAGCTGCCTTGAATTCTGATATAAACTATGGTAAGATGGTAGCATTTTCTCAATCCAAAGAGACTCGCAAACTGAAGAGTTGAATGGAGCGAGAGGGTAGCAACAAGGCCCGGTCAGCGGGCAACTTTAGTGGTACTTTTGGTGGTGGTGGTGGAAGGTCAGCATTTAGGGGAGGGTCGTCAGGGCCACCCCAGTCCTTTTCTCAGTCTTCAGTTAATGCACAACCCTCAGGGCCCAGTCTGCAGCAGTGGGGCCATTTCAGGCCCAAATAGTATAATATGGGATCTTACCAGCAGGGTCGGCATGGAGAGAGATTCCTGCAGCAGCAGAGGCCCCCATGCCCTAGGTATAGGAAGATTCACTTTGGGGCCTGCTTTACGGACCAGACCATATGCTACAGGTATGGTATGAGGAGTCATATTCAGAAGGATTGTCGTTCGTCCCACCAGAGCATGGGCAGGGGAGCAGCACAACCAGCCAGTTATGCAGCTACTACCTCCGTAACACCTCCTCTAGCTCGAGGCACTCCAGCACCCACAGGGCGTGGTACATCTAGGGGTGGTGCATAGAGCTCGGGAGGAACCAACTATTTATATGCTGTGAGGGGTCACCAGAGTTCAGAGGCTTATCCAGTTGTTGTCACAGGTATATTGACTGTCCAATCTCATGATGTATATGCTCTTATTAATCCTGGTTCCACTTTGTTATATGTCACTCCTAATGTTGCTATGGAATTTGGGATAAAACCAGAATAATTTTATGAGTCGTTCTCTGTATCTACTCCGGTTGGTGTGTCTATTATGGCCTCGTAGATTTATAGGGATTGTGTTGTCACGGTGCATGGTTGGGACACCATGGCCGATCCCATTGAATTGAGGATGGTTGATTTTTATGTAATAGTGGGGATGGATTGGCTTTATTCATGTTTTTCCAAGCTTGATTGCCGAACTAGGACTGTTAGGTTTGAATTCCCAAATGAGCCAGTTATTGATTGGAAGGGGGATGATGTGGTGCCAAAGGGTAGGTTTATTTCCTACCTTAAGGCCACTAAGATGATCAACAAGGGGTGAATTTACCATATGGTTTGGGTTACGGACACCAATGTTGAGGAACTTACACTTGAGTCCGTGCCTATTGTGAATGAATATCCGAAAGTCTTTCCGGATGAGCTCCCTAGGATCCCACCAGATAGGGAGATTGATTTTGGGATTGAAGTGATACCAGGCATGCAGCCTATATCTATTCCACCCTACAGAATGGCACCGGCAGAATTGAAGGAACTAAAGGAACAATTGAAGGACTTGGTCGAGAAGGGTTTCATTCGGCCAAGTATGTAGCCTTGGGGCACATCGGTTCTCTTTGTAAGGAAGAAAGACGGGTCACTGAGAATGTGTATTGATTATCGGCAACTCAACAAGGTCACGATCAAGAATAAGTACCTACTGCCAAGGATATATGACTTGTTTGATCAATTCCAGGGTGCTAGGTATTTCTCTAAGTTTGATTTAAGATCCGGGTATCACCAATTGAAGATCAGAGAGTATGATATTCCAAAAATAGCTTTCAGAACCCGGTATGGGCACTTTGAATTTCTGGTAATATCTTTTGGGCTAACAAATACCCCAACAGCTTTCATGAATCTTATGAATCGAGTCTTCAAGCTTTTTCTTGACTCCTTTGTGATAGTGTTCATTGACGATATCCTTGTATATTCACGAAGTCGAGAGGACCATGTCGATCATCTTAGGGCATTTTTACAGACTTTATATCACCACAAGTTGTATGCGAAGTTGTCAAAGTTTGAATTTTGGATTGAATCTGTCACATTCTTGGTTCATGTTGTTTCCAGAGACGGAATTAAGGTTGATCTGCAGAAGATTGTAGCTGTGAAGTATTGGCCGAGGCCTATAACTCCAATAGAGATTCGCAGTTTCTTGGGCTTAGCTGGGTATTACAGAAAGTTTGTGGAGGGGTTCTCTACTCTTGCCTCTCCGTTGACGAAACTAACGCAGAAGGGAGTTAAGTTCCAATGGTCAGATGCTTATGAAAGGAGCTTCCAAGAGTTGAAATCAAGATTAACTACGACATCGGTGTTGACCCTACCAGAGAGTACAAATGGGTTTGTGGTATATTGTGATGCTTCGAGAATCGGACTAGGGTGTGTATTGATGTAACATGGAAAGGCTATCGTTTATGCTTCTATGCAACTCAAGAATCAAGAGGAACTATCCAACACATGACTTAGAGCTCATGGCAGTGGTTTTTGCATTAAGTATTTGGCATCATTATTTGTATGGGGTCTATGTGGATATATTCACGAACCATAAGAGCCTTCAATATATTTTCAAGCAGAAGGAATTGAATCTGAGGCAGAGAAGATGGCTTAAGTTACTCAAACATTATGACATCGATATCCTATATCATCCGGGGAAGGCTAATATTGTGGCAGATGTTGTTAGTCGAAAATCTATGGGCAGTTTGGCTAACTTAGAGGCATATCAAAGGCCGTTGGCCAAGGAGGTTCATCGGTTGGCTAGTTTGGAAGTTTGTCTTGCGTACCTTGGTGAAGGAGGGGTGATTGTGCAAAATAGGGCTGAATCATCGCTTGTTGTGGAAGTCAAGGAGAAGCAATACAACGATCCATTATTGGTACAATTGACAGAAGGAATTCATAAACATAATATCATGGCTTTTTCTCTTAGCATGGATGATGGTACACTAAGGTACCAAGGATGACTATGTGTTCCAAATGTGGATGGTCTCCATGAAAGAATCATGACCAAGGCTCACACTTCCAGTTATTCTGTTCACCCAGACTCTACGAAGATGTACCATGATCTTAAGAAAGTCTACTGGTGGAATGCCATGAAGAGGGAGGTAGCAGACTTTGTGGCAAGATGTCCAAATTATCAATAAGTGAAGACCAAACATCAAAGGCCCAGTGGGTTGGCACAAAACATAGAAATTCTGATGTGGAAATGTGAGATGATCAATATGGACTATGTGGTAGGACTACCTCGTACTCCTCGAAAGTTCGAATCGATTTGGGTGATTGTGGATCGACTCACGAAATCAGCGCACTTCTTACATGTTATGGCTACCGACATGGCAGAACAATATGCTCAGTTGTATATCAAGAAAATAGACAGGTTGCATCGCACTCCGGTTTACATCATTTCTGATTGGGGGGCACATTTCACAACTAAGTTTTGGAAGAAATTTTAGCAAGGTTTGGGTACTCAGGTGAATCTTAGTACAACCTTTCACTTGTAGACTGACGGGTAGGCATAGCGTACTAATTAGACGTTTGAGGATATGTTGCGCGCTTGTGTTCTTGACTTCAAAGGTAGCTGGTATGATGACTTGCCACTCATAGAATGTGCCCACAACAACAGTTATCACGCTAGCATTCAGAATGACACCGTTCAAGGCTTTATATGGTAGGAGATGTAGATCTCCCATTGGATGGTTCAAGATTAAAAAAGCAGAGTTGATAGGATCGGACCTCATGCATCAGGCTATGGAGAAGGTTAAGATCATTAAAGAGCGGTTGAAAACTGCTCAGAGCCATCAAAAGTCCTTTTCGGATATTCGTCATAGGGATTTAGAGTTCAAAGAAGATGATTGGGTATTCTTGAAGGTTTTACCTATGAAGGGTATAATGTGGTTTGGTAAGAAAGGAAAATTAAGTCCGAGGTATGTCAGACCGTACAAAGTCATTCAGAGGTTGGTCAGGTGGCTTACAGGCTAGAACTACCTCCAGAAATATCTCTTAGTGCATCCGGTGTTTCATGTATCCATGTTGAAGAAGGTGGTTGGAGATTCGTCGCTTATTATTCTAGTTGAGACTATAGAGGTTAGTGAAGAACTGACTTATGAAGAAATTCCAATTGCCATTCTTGACAGGCAAGTCTGAAAGTTGAGAAATAAGGAGATTGCCTCCGTGAAAGTGCTATGGCAAAACCAACAGGTTGGAGAGGCCACTTGGGCGACCGAGAAAGAAATGAAGAAGAAGTACCCTCATTTTGGTTGAATAGCTATATAATCGTTTCTATGAAGTTTTCCCCTACGAATTATCATTATGTATCACTTGTACAGTTTATGCTAAGTGTGTTCCTTTCTGATAATATATTGTCTGTGAGGCCATGATTGGTTTTAATATCATGTTATGTTGCGTCGTTGGATTATGTGTATGTTGTTAGGATTAGTTTCTGGGATTCTCTGATAGGTGGATAGGCGCAGTTCTCTGTCGAAAGTTTTGGAAATTTAGGGAGTTAGTCAAAAATTTGGAACTGATGGTGTGTAAAATAGCAGCTAAGTCATATTGGATACTAATGGAGGATTTTGACCCTTATTCGAGGATGACTGATCTTAAGCGGGGAGGTTGTAAGGCCCCGTAAATATTTCACCTAGAACCCGGGTTTTCGTGATGCCAGGGTAGCTTATGTGTTGATGATTATTCTGCGGTACAGACTTTTTAGGTTGAACAGTGCTTTGGGGAGTTGAAGAAATATTCTGGCAGAGCAGCGCATTTCTGCGATCCTCTATGAGACCGCAGAATCACTTTACGGGCAGCTGACGAGCGCAAAACACACACTTAAATTATACTCGCTAGTCAAAGATAGTATAGTATAATATCGTGTACACAGGTATTAGAGTTAAACAGTATTATCGCAGTTTGTAGCTCGATTGCTATCGAGGAGAATCAACAATTGAGATTTATACAATTAAGAAGTGAAATTAACTAGGAATCCAAAACTATTGACTAATGACAATCACAACAAATGTAAGCAAGGAAGTTATCAATGGGAGAAAATATGGGTTGATAGGATAGGTGCAAGATAATTGTTCGGGATCTAACTCTAGATAATTCACTTCTAATGTTCAAGTGAGTCTCTCGAATTCACTTAATTATCAGTACAATTATTTAGTAGCAACTCTTCTCTCGATTAAGTCTCAACCTCACAATATGAACCAATTTAAGCCCGATGAAGATATGCAAGAATTCGTAATGGATTGGTCTTTAGGAGAACCTCTTTCGATTATTTAGAAGAATCTATGAACTCAACCAACAATATAATGCAAAGATATCACAAGTTATGCCTCTTTCGATTACAAGAACAAGTGAATATAGATGCAACAATTAACTCTTCCAAAAACGATTTAAATACATAAAAATAAAGTTATAATCTACAAACAACCATCAATACACCAAATCCATCAAAACCCAAAAGGTTAAACTCCATAAACATGGAGAAGTTCTTCACAAATAAAATAAAAGTAGAGGAAAACATAAATACAATCCAAACCCGGATATTGAGTGAGGAAGGAATGATGACATCCTTGTGCTTGTGTTCTTCAATCTCCTCCTTAGCCTCCTTGGCCTCCCTAGGTCAAAATTTGTCCAACGTTCCTTCTAAAATGGTGTTTTGGGGTATTTAATCTGCTCCCAAAACAAAAACGAACGAAACTACCCTTTTCCTAGCGAAATAGGACTCTTCCCGGATAAGACATGCATGGTCCCGCACCTGGGGACTTGCTCGCACACTTGGTCGCGCATTGTGTACACCATTCTGCCCCAAGTGCGCGCCCAGTGCACGATTGCGCACCTGGGTTGTATAAGTTGGGAATGTGGGACAGTGTAAAATATGAAAGTTATAGCCCTTTTAAATATCTTTCCAACAATATATTGTGGAGCGCAAATGCATTTTAGAGCTAAAGGTTATGTGCATTTTACTGGACAATGCGCAAATGCCTGTTCGATTCTTCGTTGCGCTCTTAAATTGCACTAATCATCCGTTGAACCTCGAACACGGTCCCAACTTACTCCTTGAGCTTTTACTCAGACTTCAAAGCTCCTAAATAGCATAAATTCATTCCACAACATCTACATAGATCGGAATCACTCCTATAAGGCATAAAACACACAATTAGTGCAAAATACTAGCGATTAAAGCTCCAACTCAATTAAAGTGCAGTAAATTAGAGTGCAATAAGCGACTAAAACACAAGATTATAGCCTAACATCAACACCCCACACTTAAACCATTGCTCGTCCTCGAGCAATCAAACCACACTTTATATAGACACGACCTTTTTAAATAACTCCCCTAACTCATTACACCAAGAATATTTAAAATAGACTAAGCACAATAATGTAACATTTTCACCTCAATAATTGACTCACAAGTACCACGCATTATTCACAACTTACTCACTTACTCTAACATAGAGGTCCACGACATTACCTTTCCTTCATGAATCAAGTGCCATCACAAAACAATCGAGAGTAGTTCCACACACAATAGACATCAAGAACAACTAGGAACTCAAGATAGAAAGAATTCACTCACTCTCGGAAAAATATTCATATACCACAAAAGATGAACCATAGGCTTGCCCATAGTGTATTACTCAACTAATCGAGCTCGTTTAGTCAAGGATCAAGTAGGACTTTAATTGGTTGTAATGTCGGCTGCGGGACGGGTAGGATACATTTAGATATAAGAGTAACTACACCTCCCTAAGTACTTTTAATACATATACTTAACCTTTAAACCCCACACTTATGTCAAACTATAACTCCACCTCCACATCCGTATATCTCGACTCCCAACTTCTTTAAGCACAAATACATCAAGAGTTACCACTATCAATGAATATAAACTACTTTTTTTCTTTATTTTCTTTTTCGATTCAAGTGGCTAATACTTTTTCACAACAGTGCACCTTTCTCCTTATTTCAATAGTTCCACTCAAAAGCCAAACCAACCACCCCACACTTCAACTTTTACAAATTTCATACCAATTTCAAGTGCTCACGAGAGGTAAATAGTTCAAATAGATGGTCAATTCAAACAAAAGGGTAAGGCTAGTAATGTGGTTACATAAAGAAACGGGATTACAGGCTCAACGGGGTTAACTACGATACATAACCATTTGGTGGGTAACATATATAGCTGGCTCAACAAAGATACACCAATATTACTTCCACGACTGAACAAATCTACTATTTTGCTTTGCAAATACACGGGGCAAGTTCTAGATATCACTTGCACTGCACATAATACATAAAGTCTCACACACACATGGCACATAACTCACTCAGGATCGGACTCATCAAGACACTCTAATCCAAGTAGTTACGCAAAGTTAAGATCATACAATTTAAGGTACTTATACAAGAGTCAAAAACTGAGCATAAGCGTCACAACTAAAGCACTTACTATTCTTAAGGCATAATAAAGTCAAGAGATATTGCTTTCATTTAGAATCACAGCACAAGCTCTCCTACTCCTAAGAATAAAATTAAACTAACTATACCCGGTTCAAACAAAATCCTTGGAAAAGAACCGCGGCATAAAGAAAATCCAAGGAAAAATTATTATACAACCTAAAGAAAAATATAATTTTCTTTTTCGACTTTAAAAATTTCAATCAAAAGAAATGAAAACACACACAAGAAAAGAAAACAACAGTTAATTACATATTTACATCCCCACCCCACACTGTAAATTGTGGCATGTCCCCATGACATACAAATAAAAATTAAGAGGTAAAGAAGACTCCCCTGGACTTTTTCTGTTTCCGAGAACTTGTGAACTCCACCCCTAATTCTGAATGCATTTGTTGATTTTGCTCCTCGGGATTCTTTATGGGGCTCATCAGGCCAAAGTCCTTTAGGGATTTTTGAAAGACCCGCTCTTTTCTTTCTTTCTTGGCCTCATTTTGAGCGGTGGATTGTTCTTGTAGGATTATCCTCAACTTGTTTTTGCATTTATCCACAAGATCAATCCCTACATATTCCTGTAAATCCCCAAAAATAAAATCCACATGATTAAGGTTACAATAAGAAAATGAAGAAGAAAGTTCATGTGAGTACTCCTCTGGTAAGTCCAAGACCATTTGTTCCTCATTCTCTTCTACTAATGGTTGCAATCATGGATGTTTGGATGGGGGTTTGAACTATTATTGCATTGCTTCATAATCAACCAAAACCTCATTTTCAATCATTTCAGTTGAAACAGAGTCCTCTTGCAGAGTGGAAAACTTTCTATAGATGTTCATCATCTCGGGTAGGCTCATTTTCACACTGTATCGCTTCCATATATTCACCATCGCAATGCAACGAGCTAAGTCTATTCACTAATTGATTCACTTCATTGTTAGGTTGTTAGTGGCTTCATCATCGTGTGTAAATCTCTCTTCCACCATATTTATGAACTTATACATAAGCTATTCTAAACTAACATTCTCCGCTTGAGGTGGTTGTCTCACTTCGCTTTCATTCCAGTCATAATAAGGGTATTCATCCCAACCAGAGTCAGCATTATACCTATATGAACCCTCATGTACGGACTAGAGACAAAGTGAGAGTGTTCAAAAGATGAACCATAGGAAGAATACCTACCTGCTTGACAATCAACCCATAGATGATTTCCACCGCATCTAAAACACATAGTATACCGCGGATAATATTCAGCTGCTAACTCTTCAACCATTTTCTTAGGCTGGTTATAGTCCATATTCACATCATTTAGAGTTCAATAACAAGAATATGATCTTCAAGATTTCTTCAACAAAAGAAATCTTGAAGAGAAGTTAACATAACAAAACTAAAAATAATTAAAAAAATAAAATTAGAAGCTAATTCCTGAATTAGCACTACAAACTACTTCAAACATTATTGATTGCCAATTCCCGGCGACGACGCCAAAATTTGACGAGCACAAAACATACATTTAAATTGTGCTCGCTAGTCAAAGATAGTATAGTATAATATCGTGTCCATAGGGATTGGAGTTAAACAGTATTATCACAGTTTGTAGCTCGATTGCTATCGAGGAGAATCAACAATTGAGATTTATACAATTAAGAATTGAAATTAACTAAGAATCTAAAACTATTGACTAATGACAATCACAACAAAGGTAAGCAAGGAAGTTATCAATGGGAGAAAATATGGTTGATAGGATAGGTGCAAGATAATTGTTCGGGATCTAACTCTAGATAATTCACTTCTAATGTTCAAGTGAGTCTCTCGAATTCACTTAATTATCAGTACAATTATTTATTAGAAACTCCTCTCTCGATTAAGTCGCAACCTCACAATATGAACCAATTTAAGCTCGGTGAAGATATGCAAGAATTCATAATGGATTGGTCTTTAGGATAACCTCTTTCGATTATACTCATAACTAGGTTTAATCAAGGATTCAACTAACCTCCTTCGATTACTTAGAAGAATCTATGAGCTCAACCAACAATATAATATAAAGATATCACAAGTTATGCCTCTTTTTATTTTTTTAAATAAAGGTCCACTAGGCATTGTGCCTGGGGCTGATTTTCATATATATAAAGCTAAAGTACAAAACAATAAGGGGGGCATAAACCTTACTTCCAGATAAATGGATAATACTTGATGACTACTAAATCTATAGCCATTTGATACCTTACAAGTATGTGAAGTTAGACCTAAATGAGGGTGTACCATTTTTCTAACCAAAATTGGTAGCCTAATGATGTACAAAGCCCAAGTGAAGTTAGGCCAACTATGAGAGTAGAATTGAGGATCTTCTCCCATATACATTTTCTCTTATGGTACAAATGAAAAATAGTTCTCCATATGTGAAAAGGAAAAACCAGCATAGGGGATAGAGTGAACGATACATCAGAGTTATCTTCGTATTGGCTTGAACATGGGTTGAAGCCATTGTGAAGGTAGCCCAAACAGATGTCAAAAGGTGTGCAACAAACTGTCCAAGCAACTCCAAAATTCAGAAAAACTGTTGCTTCTGGATTGTATTCGTATGTCGTCTATAACACTGACCAAAGGCAAAGAGTGCAATGGCCAAAAGGATTTGTTGATAGAAGAGAGTGGGCAGCAGGAGCTACAGGAAGCCAATCTGCCATTAAGGTGCCCTAAATCTAGAAAGGATTGATCCTGGGTGTCCCATGTATATTGATATTTATTCAACAGATTGAGCACATGAAATGCTAATACCACACCTTGAATACATACCAATATACTGAGATGGAACCATGTACCTGCAAAAAAGAACAAACTGATTAGTGAAAACCTGCTGGGCACACACAATGCTTGTCTGTTGTTGAGGCTGTTGTTGCTGCAGCATTTGGTGCAGCTGTTGCTGCTACTGGTTTCTTTGTTGTTGTAGCTCATTTGATCTTGGACAATTAGGTCTACTCCCATTGTTGTGTGACTGTCATTCATACCCATGAGAAGTAGCAGGAGAGGCTAGGTGTGGTGGTATGATGATTTTATTGGTTTTCTTATGTCTGAATGGTGGTGTTTCAAGGAAATCCTGTTGGATTTGACCTCTGATCTGACTGGGTAGTGAGTAGAGAGAATGGAAGTTGGCGAGTGTTGTGAGACTATGGCTGAGCTTTGACAATGAGTCTACTGGATAGTTAGCTTCTCTGTAGACATGAGAGAAACTGATTGCTGCACATTGATCACATAACTGCTTCAGTTTTAGTAGCAACATTTTCAGTTCCCATGGTGGTGCAGTCTCACTGGTGAGCCAATGGATAAGTAAAGCTGAGTCTGCTTCAAGGTGCACTTTGGTGTAACCATTGTCCAAGCACCATGTGATCCCAATAATTGTTGCTTCTATCTCTGCTTGATTGTTGGTACCTTCACCCAATGGGCCTCCTAAGGCATGGATAAATGTACCCATGTGATCCCTGATGATGGACCCAATACCTATCTTCCCTGGGTTTGTAAGTGCCCTGCCATCAGTGTTGATTTTAACAAATGCTGTGCTGGTTTCCTCCAGGTAACATGCTGAACATTGGTGTAATGGGACATATCTTCAATGGCATAGTACATGTCAGTCCATTACAGTGGCCATTTAACAGAGGGGTAGTTGGTTTTGAGAAGAAGATGGATATCGAAAGAGGCATAACTATTATTTTTTATAACTAAAAAAGAATAGTTATGCCTCTTTCGATTACAAGAACAAGTGAATATAGTTGCAACAATTAAATCTTCCAAAAACAATTCAAATACATAAAAATAGAGTTATAATCCACAAACAACCATCAATACACCAAATCCATCAAATCCCAAAAGGTTATACTCCATAGACATGGAGAAATTTTTCACAAATGAAATAAAAGTAGAGGAAAACATAAATATAATCCAAACCCAGATCTTGGGTGAGGAAGGAATGATGAAATCCTTGTACTTGTGTTCTTCAAACTCCTCCTTAGCCTCCTTGGCCTCCCTAGGTCGAAATATGTCCAAAGTTCTTTCTAAAATGGTGTCTTGGGGTATTTAATCCGCCCCCAAAATAAACACGAACGAAACTACCCTTTTCTTAGATAAATAGGACTCTTCCTGGATTGGACATGTGCGGTCACGCACCTGGGGACTTGCTCGCACACTTGGTCTCATATTTTGCACACCATTCTGCCCCAAGTGCATGCCCAGTGCGCGATCGCGCACCGGGTCGCGCACCTGGGTTGTATCCGTTAGGAATTTGGGGAAGTGTAGAACATGAAAGTTGTAGCCCTTTTAAATATCTTTCTAACGATATATATGTGGAGCCCAAACGGATTTATGGGACAAAGGTTATGTGCATTTTTCTGGACAATGCGCAGTGCCCGCTCGATTCTTCGTTGCGTTCTTAAAGTACACTATCACCCGTTAATCCCCGACTACGATCCCAATTTAATCCTTGGGCTTTTACTCAAAATTCAAAGCTCCTAAATAGCATGAATTCATTCCACAATATCTACATAGATCGGAATCACTCCTATAATGTATAAAACATACAATTAGCAAAGCACTAGCGATTAAAGCTCTAACTCAACTAAAGTGCACTAAATTAGAGTGCAATAAGCAATTAAAATACAAGATTATAGCCTACCATCATCCGCAGATTAGAAACAGAGTGCAACAGAAAAATGTCCAATTTTGGAGGGTCGTTTTGCAGTCCAATATGCGACCGCATAGTGCTTTTGCGGTTTGCACAATCCATCGCAGATCCAGCATGAAGCTTTTTGGACGAGAGTTCTGCGGCGCATTATGCGACTGCAAAAGTGGTTTGCGGACCGCAGACCTTACCCGAACGACCCAGTTCCTGACATCACTTCTGCGACACATTTTGCGGACCGCATATCCGTTCTGCGGTCCACTCTACGATCGCAGAGCTGTGTTCGGAGGGTCCATTTTTTGATTTTTATAAACCGACCCTACTTTGATATATAGACGTTAAGGACCATTTGTTAAGTGAAAATCTGATATTTTGAGAGTGAGGAAGTGCTCTAGAGTGAGAGGGGTTCCTAAACTAATTGTTCATCAATTCTTGCTCAAGGCTTGGAGGATTAACAAGGAAAACTCACTAGGTCATCATTCTAGAGGTAAGATTCTACTCCCGAGCACTCAATTTCGGTATTTTACTCAAAATATGTAATGACAAAAGCAATTCTTGGGTGTGGGAGTTGTTCATTATGCATGCATGTACTATCAAGGTTTGTGGGAAGATTGTTGAGCTCAATTGGGTAGACTTTGGGTAGTAGAATGAAGGAATCCGCCATAGGAGGACCTTGAAACCTTAATGCACCCCTAGTGCTTGATAAAATGCTCAAATGAGCTGGAACCATGAACTCCTTCCTATATTTTGTTCAATTTTGTTATATTTCCAAATAGATTGAAGTCGCTAAGATTTACGGAACATTGTAGTAATTTAAGGATGCTCAAGGCGAGGTATGTTGGCTAAATTTCTCTCTTAGAATTAAATCCCACGTTGTTCTTGTAAGCCTCAGGTTGAACATTATAAATGTGACTATTTCGAATGCTTTTATCTTATTGTGTTATCCTTCGGGAATGTGATTTAAGTATGTGTTGTGTGTTAACATGTTATAACTTCAAGACGTGATTCTAATGAAAGCTATTATATCGAATTGTGTAAGAAATCTCATTGTACCTAAGACTCTTATTTGCCTATATGTGTATTTAAGGTCTTGAATAGAAATGCCTTGTTGTTGATAATCCTTGATGATGTTTAAAAGAAACAAAAGTGAGCATGAGATATGAAACACGGTCAACGTGCCGAGAGTGATATTACAATAGAGTCCACTAGTGCCAATGAAATGAAGAGAAGTGTAAAAGACATTGCAATGGGTTGTAAATTCTTTAAATAATAAATGCCTTGGGAGTAACACTTGGTCACCAAGGAAGGTTAGGTTGAAATAACCTAACCCCGAAACTACACATGTCGGTGTAGGAGTGAGTGAGGGGTAAAATTCTCGTGTAATGTGGTGAGAGTTTTCCCAAATATGGGATGAGATTGATGTGTTGAGATAAATTCCCCTAAATGGGATGAGATGCTTTCTAGCGGAATGTGAGGTGACGTCGACCCACACGAGATTGTGGTGAGATGGCTTTGTCGGACGCCATGTCACGCACATGGTGGTATTGTGAGTGGATGGCTCGGGTGAGACAGCTAAGCCGATTGGGCTGAGATCGGACTCCTTGCTAAAAGCACGGTGGTGTATCGGTACTAAGGATCTCCCAACTTAAAATATTGAAACTTGCTTGAAATTTATTCTTTCTCGTAACTTGGAACTTTAATATTGTTGAGGCCCTCATTGATTTCATGTTTCTTTATCATTGTAATGTTACTCGTTCTATTGGAGGTGTTTAGTTTTCATACTAGTACTATTCCATATGTACTAACGTCCTTTTTGCCGGGGGCACTACATCTTTAATGGATATAGGTGGTTCCATAATGGGCGGCACTGAGCAGTGATAGCAGTACACCCTCTCCTCAGTGGACTTGGTGAGCCCCACTTCATTTTGGGGTCTTGGATCTTTTCTCCTTTGTACATCGCATTTTGAGGTATAGCTGGATCCTTGTTACCAGCACTACCATAACACTCTTTGGTTTCTGTTACAGGCTCCATAGACACGGTATGCATTGTATATTGGTGTTGAGAAAATCAAACTAAAAATGTTGTATTTGTATCACGTATTCCACTTCAAACTATGAATATGTAATGTATGTTGATACTTAAAAATGAAGTAACCAACGGTGATAAAGTTTTGTTAATCACGTAACCTTCTTATTGTCTAATTAATGAAATGTATCTTCTCTTTATTCTTGGGTGAGTTGGGTAGACTGTATTGTGCAGGCTTGCTCGATTGGGATATCTCGGTTGAACACTGGTCGCGCTCCCTGAGGTCGAAGCGTTAAATGTTCACAACCGGTAAGAGTCAAAGATAAGAATTGAGGATGATCAACTTAGTTTCCCAGGCGCCAGACAAGGGTCGAGACCGAGAGAAGAATAAAGAAATATTAAAGGATGATTTTGACTCAGATCGACAGACTTCGAGGGGTTTATTTTTGCCATATTAAAGGGCTGAAGGACGCGACAGAGGTTTTTGGTCGGCTAATAATTTTGCTACTAATAGGAGAGGCGATCACGACCGGAACAATAGTCATTGCAGGACAAGGAGATATCGGGTTCCCGAGATTCCTCCTACCCCAGGCTATCTGAATACAACTTCAACGTCAGCGTATTGGAGTTGGTATCGGCTATGAGGAACATTAAGGAAGCGCGGTTCCTGAAGCTGATTAGATCTGATTCCAGTCAAAGGGATCCTAATTTGTGGTGCGAATACCATGGTACCAACGGCCACCGTACAAGGGACTGCTAGTATCTGCGCGAAAAGGTGGCGACATTGCTAGAAAATGGCCATTTCAAAGAATTCTTAAGCGATCAAGCTAAAAATAGTTACGGTCGCAATCAGGATAACACAAAGCCTTCGAAATCAGGAGAAGATCCTCCACGTTTGACGAACAATATGATTTTTTGGGGAAACGAGATTAATTGTGCGACAGTTTTGGCGGTAAAAAAAGACAAAGGTGTCAGTGACCCACAGTTAAGAGACTCCAGGAAATCGCTGAGGATGATATAACTTTCACGGAGGAAGATGCAGATGGACTACTATTTCCACATAACGATGCCCTGGTAATCTCTCTAAATGTCTTACATTTTAAGATTAAACGTATTTTGGTAGACCCAGGAAGTTTGGCCAATATTATCCAGTGGAGAGTTCTGGAACAAGCCAAGCTGACCGGAAGTATCATTCTGGCCATAAAACTCCTCGCCGGGTTCAATCTTGCAAGTGTGACAACTCGGGGAGAGATCTTGATGCCCACGAATGTCGAGTGGTGATGAGGATGATCCTTTTTGAGGTAGTAGACGGTGACATGGGCTATAATTTTATCATGGGAAGATCATGGTTACACGAGATAAAGGTCATGTCGTCAACATATAATCAATTATTGAAGTTCCTGACTCCTGAGGGAATTAAACAAATAAGGGGAACCGATGGCAAGGGAGATGAATGCAATCTCAATTTTCAATAGGAAAGGAAAAGAGCATGCAACATAGCAATTCTAGGAACCGGTGCCTGCTCCCGAGCCGATCAAAGTCAACCAGGGGGAGGAGTCGTCGAAATCCTATCAAGTACCAAGATACTTCCTGGTACCAAAAGAAATGGACGCAACACAATCCACACCGGAATAACTTGAACAAGTGGCATTGTTCGAAAAGTTCTTGGAGAGGAAGTTCCACTTAGGGACAGGACTAAACCCCGAGCTCAGGTCTGGATTTATCGAATTCCTTAAATTTAATGTTGAATGTTTTGCGTAGTGGCGTGAGGATATGACAAGTATCCTGCCAGAGGTGGCTATGTACAAACTAAGCCTGGATCCCAACATCTCTCTGGGGAGACAGAAAAAATGTCCTATTGCCGAGGTCAGAAACAAATTCTTCAAAGAAGAGGTAACTTGATTGCTTGATATCGGTTCAATCCAAGAGGTAAAGTATCCCGACTGGATATCTAAGATAGTATTTGTTCCAAAGAAAAACAAAAAATTTCGCATGTGCGTAGACTATAAGGATTTAAATAAGGCGTACCCAAAGGACTCGTTCCCATTACCAAACATTGATCAAATGATTGATGCGATGACCAGGCACAAGTTAATGAGTTTCTTCGATGCTTACTCCGGGTACAACCAAATCAAGATGAACGCGAAGGATCAGGAAAAAACTTCTTCATAACGATCTTCGACACATATTATTATAATGTGATGCATTGCGGACTAAAGAACGCCAGAGCCACTTATCAGCGGCTCAAAAACAAAATGTTTGATAAACAAATAGGGAAAACTATGGAGTTTTACATAGATGATATGCTGGTTAAGTATTTGAACGCAGGTGATCATCTTAAACATCTGCAAGAAACCATTGACATCTTAAGGAAGCACAATATGAAGCTTAACCCCGAGAAGTGTGCATTCGGGGTCAGCTCCGGTAAGTTTTTGGGATTCCTGGTGTTGCAAAGGGGGATCGAGGTTAATCCCAATAAAATTAAATTCATCCAAGACATCCCGGACCAGCTATCAAGCGTGAAAGAGGTTTAAAGTTTGACAGGGCAGACTGGCCACTTTGAGCAAGTTAATTTCCTAGTTTTTGGAGAAATGCCATCCGTTCTTTTCACTACTCAAAAATAAGAAGAACTTCGAATGGACTCTGGAATATTAGCAGGCTTTGAAGGATTTGAAAAGATATTTGTCAAGTCCTCTATTACTGTCAAAATCGGAAGAATGCGAACAACTGTTGAGCTACTTAGCATTTCAGAGGTAGCGGTAAGTGCCATTTTATTCTGTGAGATGAAGGTACACAATCTCCTATCTATTATGTTAATAGAATTTTAATGGGAGCAGAACCTCGATACCCATATCTGGAAATATTGGCCTTAGCCCTCGTAGAAGCCGCTCGAAAACTAAGGCCTTATTTTCAATGTCATCCGATAACCGTAGTTACCATTTTTCCCCTGCAGAATATTCTTCATTAACCTGAATTCTCAAGTAGGATGGCCAAGTGGGCAGTTGTAATGAGTGAATTTGACATAGAATATAAACCTAGGACTGCGATTTCAGTCCGAGACTATTACCTTTGGCTACCAAAGAAGCAGTGATGGTGTCAGAATTGACATCAGGAGTTTGGACCTTATTCACGGACAAGGTCCGGGCTCGGCATAGTGCTAACCACGCCCTCGGGAGAAACCCTAAGGAAATCCATAAGAACCGTTCCTCTGGCAAACAATGAAGCGGAATATGAAGCTTTGATTGCTGAACTCAAGTTGGCCCAAGGACTAGACTCCGAGGTCATAGAAATCAAATACGACTCCCAGGTAAATTAGGTCTACAGGAGTTTTAAACCAAAGAGGAACGCATGCAACAATATATAGTGAAAGTCCAAACTGTGCATGCTCGGTTTAGGGAATGGTCAATTACGCACATCCCGAGGGAAGAGAATGCGGAAGTAGACGCATTATCCAATCTTGGATCATCCACGGAAATGAAGGGATCAGACTCCGGCACGGTCGTACAGCTTATGCATTCGGCATTGGACGCGGATAGCTATTACGAGGTAAATGCGACCAATTTGGTCTGGGACTGAAGAAATGAGATCATTGACTATCTCGAGTACATAAAATTGCATGAAGATCCTAAGGCATCTTGATAAGTGTGGATTTTGACCACTTATTAGTATCTTCTTGCTTTAGTTTTAATCCAAAAGTGTTGATTTATGTTCCTAAACCTAATAAAAGTGTACAAATTGCAGGAATGTTGGAGATTTGGACTCTAATGAGGAAATCCAACTCAGAAAAGGGTGTTCCGGCTCATAAGGAAAGAAGGGGGCAGTAGAACAAAAGTGCGGTCCGCAGAAGAAAGTGCGGACCGCAAAATTCTCTCTGCAGCCACAAATCTAGAGTTGAAGCTCATAGGTGGATTGAAGAGAAGTGCGGACCGCACACGATTTGTGCGGCCACAGAACATGGTCGCATTGACAAGAATTTAAAAAGTTTAGAAATTGTGCAAAACGACAAAAGATTGAAGCCTTGCCTGAAGTGTGGACCGCACATGGAATTGTGCGGCCGCAAAAGTTGAAGTGCAGTCGCAGATCAAATTGTGCGGCTACAGAATCTTTCAACCTGCAAAGTCAAGCAAAGTGCGGACCGCACATGGAATTGTGCGGCTGTAGAACCTCCCGAAGGGCATTTTTATCACCGAATTTTGGGCCACTATAAATAGACGGGAATAACTCTTTTAGGTCAAGTTTTGAAGTTTTTTTAGTTGTAGCCGTTGTAATTTACCATTTTTGGGAAATTTGTGATCAGTTTTGGACGGAAACACCATAGTTTATCATTTTAATTATATATTATGGCTTTAATTAGTGTTTCTTCTTTAGTTTTTTCAATTTCTACTATGAGAAGCTAGACATTTACTAGGTTTGTGACCCAACCCTAGTATGTAAACCTTATGAGTAATTAATTTAATGCGTGTTTATGATTAAGTGTTTGTTATTTAGCCTTTTCCATGCTTTAATTTTAGAATTAATGGTTGCAAACATTGATTCATGCCTTTTTGACTTGGTCTTTACTTGAGAAAGAGAGACTTAGTCTTGGAAAACTTGGCTATAAAAAATCAGGCTAGTTAAGCTTTTGATTAGACTAATTAAAGGGCTTGAACTAGAGATAAAAAAAATCCGACTTGAGCTCATATCAACTATTTGGTTTGATACCCATTTGGGCTTGGGAAAGCTAAATTGGGAAAACTCACTCTATGACCGAGAGGTATTGAGTAGGTAATTTAGAGTTGAGAGATATAATACATCTCAATCACTAAAACAAGTGTTAACGTAATTAACCCATTAGGCTAACACCTAGGTGAATGTTACATCCCTAGGCCTTTTACCTATTTGAAAATAACCAAAAATAGTTAGTCAATTTCTAGTTTTATCTCTCTAGTTAATCATTAATAGTGTAGTTTATAGAAGTAATTTGCAACACCAACTCGTTTGGGAGTGTATTTAAGTATTTATTCTACACGCATCAAGTTTACACTCTAACACCCACATTTAGCTCCATGAGAAAATCGACCTCGACTCATAGTTGGGTACTATTCTTCCAACGAACTCTTCCACTCATTGTTGAGTGTGGATTGGAAGTGGATCAATTTTTGGCGCCATTGCCAAGGAGCTTTAACGGTGTTAGCTATATATTTGAGTGTGTTTTTGGAATATCTTCTTTTTCTTTTGAGTTACTAATTTGTGTAAGAAATCATAGGTACCAACATGGCGAACAATGAGCTCAAACATATTCCTTTAGGGGACTTGGACGATGAGGAGGAACAACTCAACGAGGTACCTTAAGATCAACAAGCAAATAGAAGAGGCTGGGTACCACAAGATAACGTGCCCGTTCCACCCCCACCTCCAACACAACCACCACAAGCGGCTCCACATCGGATATTTCCCAACGAAGGTTATGCTAGTGCAATAGTCCCTCCCCGTATTAGGGCAGACAACTTTCAAATCACCAACGTGAAACTCACTCTACTTGAGCAACATGTCTTCTTCACCGGTGCACCAACCTAGAATGCTTACAAACTTTTGAAGGGCTTTGTGGATACATGTTGGGGGAGAAAGCAAACTAATGTTTCTTAGAATGCATTGAGGCTAAGGCTTTTTCCCTTCTCTCTACGGGGGAAAGCTTTAGATTGGTTGGAACGTTTGCCGAACCATTCAATTCACACTTGGGATGAGTTGGCGTCCAAATTCATTGCTAAGTTTTTCTCTCTCGGGCACATGGATACAATTTGAGATGATATCTTGGCATTCAAATAAGATTCGAATGAACCACTACACAAAATTTGGGAGCGCTATAGAACAATGGTTAAGGAATATCCCAACAATGATATGACGGAAAATATGTTGCAACAAACCTTTTATCGTGGGATTAACACAACCAACCAATGTGTATTGAATCAAATAGTCGTTGAGAACTTTATGACTAAGCCTTATGTAGAGGCGCGTGATATCTTAGATAAGATGGTGGAGACGTCATTGGCTTGGCAATCCCGGGCCAATGTTCGACAAAGTGATCCGAACATGATTCACCTCCACAAAGAATTGAAACCATGGGAAAGCTATTGCCGAATTGACCACTACCATGACTTAACTAGCAAAGGCCCAACTAAATCAAGTTCAATCTCCTAAGCAAGTGCATGCTATGTGAATGTTTTGGTGAACAAGAAGAGGACCAAGGGTCCACAAATGCAAACCTGAGTGGAGAATTATGTGTAAGATGATGGTGGTATTGATCAAGATGATTCTTATAATGAGCAATAGGAAGAAGTGCAATATGTGAATAATTTTTAAGGGCAAAGAAATAACCTCCAAGGCCCAAACCAGCAACAATGGCGACCACAAAACAACCATGGCAATTGGAGTTCTAAAATCAAGGGAATGGTCATAACAACAACAATCAAGGAAATTGGAGTGGAAACAACCAAGAAAATTGGGGAGGCAACAACCAATGTGGTTGGGGTAACAATCAAGGTAACCGGGGGTCGGGTTTTCAAAGACCCCCTCCTTATCTTTCCCATGGTTCAAGTTCTTCAAACAATAAAATGGGACGTATTGAGAATATGTTCTAGCAAATGATGGAAAAGAATGATGATTCGTATGCCCAACTTGACTCACACAACACATCAATCTGAAATCTAGAAGTTCAAGTGGGGTAAATCTCTAAATCTCTAAATTCTCATCCTAATGGTGCACTACCAAGTGACACAGTAGTGAACCCAAAGGGTGATAACAACATGGGGCATGCTATGACGGTTATCACAAGAAGTGGAAGAGGCGAGAATGCACCCACCTCAAGTGAAAAGCGACTTATCGATAATGACCAAATGATACAAGAATAAGAGATACCAAACAATGTTGTTCAAGCAAATGAGGGAGTTCGGATTGATATTGATGATAGTGTGGAAGAGACTCAAGAAGATGTGAACCTGTCTAGAGAACATATCATCGAGATACCAGAACCGGTAATGCAAAAGGCTAAGGCACCATTTCTTAAGCCTCCACCTCCATACCCTCAAAGACTTGGCAAGCAAAATGGTGAGAATCAATTCAAGAAGTTCATTCAAATGATGAAGAGTCTCTCAATCAATGTTCCATTGGTGGAAGCTTTGGAAGAAATGCCCGGTTATGCAAAGTTTAAGAAAGATTTTGTGACAAAGAAGTGGTCGATGAATTTTGAGACTATCAAAGTCATTCATCAAGTGAGTCAAATTATTAATTCAATGGCTTCTAAGTTGTAGGATCCTTGTTCTTTCATGATTCCTTGTACAACTGGATGTGCCGAGTTTTCTAAGGCTCTTTGTGATCTTGGGGCAAGTATAAATTTTATTCCATATTTGGTTTTCAAAACTTTAGGGAATTAGGCAACCAAGACCCACTTTTATGAGATTGCAAATGACTGATTGTACCATGAAAAGGTCGTTGGGGGTGATTGAAGATGTTTTAGTCTGAGTTGATAAATTCATTATTTCGGCTGACTTTATCAGTTTAGATTGTGAGGTTGATTATGAAGCGCCTATCATTATTGGGAAACCTTTCCTTGCTATGGGTAAGGCTCTTTGTGATGTAGAAGCCGGAGAACTCACTTTCTGAATTGGTATTGAAAAAGTGGTATTCCATGTATGTAAGTCCATGCGTCAACCAAATAGTAATGAGGCGTGTTATTTTGTGGACTTGGTGACCGATGTTATTGTTGATGATACAAGTGCTACTATCAATGTTGATATGTTGGAGGCCGTTTTGCTCAAATTTGATGATTATGAGATGGATAGTTTCATAGAATGCGTGAACTCTTTGCAAGGAATGGGGTCGTACAACTATGCACCCCATAAATTATCTTTGGATCTTGAGAATAGGAAGACTCCTCCTATAAAATTGTCAAAGAAGACTCAATGAGGCTATGCACAAAATTGTCAAGAAGGAGATTATCAAATGGTTGGATGTCGGGGTTGTCTACTCCATATCCGATAGTTCATAGACCTCTCCAGTTCAATGTGTCTCGAAGAAGGGGGCATGACGGTGGTTACCAATGATAAGAATAAATTGATTCTTATAAGAGTAGTGACCGGTTGAAGGGTTTGTATGGATTATCGCAAGCTCAACAAAGTAACAAGGAAGATCACTTTCCACTTTCTTTCTTAGATCAAATGCTCGATAGATTGGCCGGCCATGCTTAATATTATTTTCTTGATGGGTACTCGGGCTACAACCAAATTCTCATTGCTCCAGAAGATCAAGAGAAAATAACCTTTACATGTCCCTATGGTACTTTGGCTTTCAAGAAGATGTCATTTTGGTTTGTGCAATGCACCGACGACTTTTCAACGGTGTATTATGGCTATTTTCATGGACATGGTGGAGGACTACTGTGAAGTTTTCATGGATGGCTTCTTGGTGGTTGGGGATTCTCTTGATAATTGTCTTGCAAATTCGGACAAAGTGTTGTCTAGATGTGAAGAAACTAACTTGGTACTCAATTGAGAAAAATGCCATTTCATGGTTGAGGAAGGTATTATACTTGTCCATAAAATCTCAAGGAATGGAATTGAATTTTACAAGGCAAAGATTGAGGTGATTTCTAAGCTTCCACTCCCAACTTCGGTGAATGGTGTGCGGAGTTTTCTAGGCCATGCGAGATTTTACCGGCGCTTTATCCAAGATTTCTCTAAAGTGGTAAACCCATTGTGCAAGCTCCTTGAGAAGGATGCCAAGTTCAATTTCAATGATGATTACATGAGAGATTTTGAATTATTGAATCT
Organism: Nicotiana otophora; assembly: GCA_000715115.1. Classification (NCBI taxonomy): domain Eukaryota; kingdom Viridiplantae; phylum Streptophyta; class Magnoliopsida; order Solanales; family Solanaceae; genus Nicotiana; species Nicotiana otophora. Next base: position 44,996 of record AWOL01S0106625.1, on the reverse strand, counting down.
TAAGTTGACATCTACTCCTATCATTACCTCTCCAAATTGAAGTGTTCCTTTTGAACTCATGTGTGATGCAAGTGATATAGCGGTTGGGGCTGTTTTGGGGCAATGTATCAACAAGCGTTTCTATCTAGTCTACTATGCTAGTAAGACCATGAATAGTGCCCAAGTCAATTATACTGTTACGGAGAAAGATCACTTTGCTATTGTGTTTGCAATTGAGAAGTTCTGCCCGTACTTGATGGGTGCCACAGTTATTGTCCACACAGACCATTTGGCACTTCGTTGTCTTTTAAGATAAAAGGATTCCAAAGCTCGTTGATGATATGGATGCTCTTGTTGCAAGAATTTGATATTGATACCCAATATAGGGAAGGTAGTGAAAACCAAGTGGCAGACCACTTGTCTCATTTGGAGGAGGAGGGGAGGCCGCATGATGGACATAAAATCAATTACTCCTTTCCCGATGAGCAACTTTTGGCAATTTCAATGAAGGTATTATGGTTCGCGGATGTGGAAAATTTTCTTGTGAGTGGAATCATTTCGGATGAGTTCTCTTCAAACCAAAGGAAGAAGCTCAAAATATATTGTCAAGATTATTATTAGGATGAACCATATCTTTTCCGAATTTGTATGGATGGGGTGATTAGGAGGTGTATACCGGAAGAACAGAAATGTGATATTCTTGGGGCTTGTCATTCTTCACCATATGATGGCCATCATGGTGGGGCAAGAACGGCGACCAAAGTGCTTTGGTGATTTGGTGAAGAGATGGTATTAATGGTTTCTATTGGACTTAATGGTTTAGTTAACATTAATGGTTTCTATTGGCCTACTCTTTACAAGGATGCTAGTGATTTGGTGAAGAGATGTGATGAATGTCAACTAGCCGGTGGAATCTCAAAGAAAAATGAAATGCCTCTCACAACCATCTTGGAGATTGATATTTTTGATATTTGGGGAATTGACTTCATGGTCCCTTTTATGAGATCTTGTGGAAACACCCACATCTTGGTCGTGGTAGATTATGTGTCCAAATGAGTTGAGGCCGTCTCTTTACCCAACAATGAGGCGAGAAGTCTAGTAACTTTCTTGAAAAAGAATATTTTTACAAGATTTGGTACTCCACGTGCAATCATAAGCGATGGGGGGGTCACACTTTTGCAAATAAGCTTTTGACACTTTACTTAGTAAGTATGTGTTACTCACAAGGTAAGGACTCCATATCATCCACAAGCTAGTGGGCAAGTGGAAGTCTCCAACCAGAAGATAAAGAGTATCTTGTCTAAAGCGGTGAATGCTAATCGGACGGATTGGTCCAAGAAGCTTGATGATGCGTTATGGGTTTATCGGATGTCTTACAAAACACCTATCGCAATGTCTCCATACCGAATGATGTTCGTAAAAGCTTGTCATCTTCCGGTGAAGCTATAGCACGGAGCAATGTGGGCTCTAAAGAAATTGAATCTTGATTGGGATGTAGCCGCTAACTTGCGGGTTACACATTTGAATGAATTGGATGAGTTCCGATACCATGCTTATGCGAGTTCGTCCTTGTACAAAGAAAAGGTGAAATATCTTCATGACAAATACATTTGGAACAAAGAATTGAAGGTGGGAAATCTTGTATTGTTGTTTAACTCAAGGTTGAGTATATTTCTCGGGAAGCTAAAATCCAAATGGAGTGGTCCACTTGAAATTGTTGGTGTAACACCTTTTGGTGCATTGGACTTGAAGAACAAAAATAATAAAGTATTCTGAGTCAATGTTCACCGAGTGAAGCACTACTTAAGCAAGGTTGGAGATAGCCTCGTGGTGGTGGTCATTTACTTTACTTGAGGGCACTTTGCGTCATGCCGCAACGTTAAATCATGCGCTTCTTGGGAGACAACCCATGTTCTTTTCTTTTTTTCTTTTGTAGTTAGATATTATTTATGTGCTAACTTGATTTGAAGTGTGCTATAGGGTTGAGTGTGACTTCAGAGAAGGGTGAACTAAAAAATGGCTAAGTGTTGATGAACCCACGCACACTTCTATATGCCACAGCAGAAGGACATTCGCGGCCGCACATTTCACATATGGACACACAATTGGAAGCTTGAAAGAGTGTGAAAATGTGAACCCTGTGAAGTTGGAGTCTTTTAGTGCTGGGCAGATCTGCAGCCGCAAGACTATTTATGCGGCCGCACTCAAAAATGTGCGCACATGAAGTTCAGAGTGGGCAGGCCAAAGTGCAAGAGTGCGAACTGCACATGAAAATCTGTGGCCACACTCAACCCCTTTTCCCTCTTAGGACTCTTAGTATAAACAGAAATCTTGAGTTCATTTTACACTTTTCACTCTCCTCTCAATCACTGTTACTCTGCAAATTTCCTAAGAGACTTTCACTGTCCCACACACACACCTACCTGTACTTACACACCAGTGCACTCACTCTATCTAGTATGCTTCATTTTATGTTAATTGTTTGTGTTAGTTTAATTTTTGAACCATCTGTTATTGGAGTTCATTCATGTGTCCATGCAGGGTATATCTAAACTGGGTAGTTAATAATACATGCTCTAATGGGTTGGGTTAGTGAGATTTCATGTTTATATCATATTTCCATGTCTATTTGTACAAGTAATTGCAAAATGTAAGTAGAAAAAGATAGCATGTTTGTGATTTTTGAAATCTGTGGCCGCACTTCAATTTGTGTGGTCTGCAGTTTTGGTTCTTTGGGGAACCTGGTGAAGGAAAGTGCTTCTGCAATTGCATTTCAATTATGCGGACCGCAGAAATCTTAGAGAGGCCGCACTCAAAAATATGCGGACTACAAATGTATTCTGCGGCGGCAAAACAACCTTCGCACTGTCTTCAGAGATGAGGCTTCTGAGCCTATGATGTTTCTTGTCAGAAGTGCGGCCACACTTGCAATTGTGCGATCCGCACTTCCAGTCTGCGGCCTCACATAGAAAATTTGTGGACCTCAAATCCCAATTTCTACAACATGTTGATTTTATCGTAACCTTACTGTGTGCACAATGTTCTCCCTTGCCTACATAAGTCTTGAATGTGTTGAATGATGACTTGCAAATAACAATCCTCTTTGCTTTGATACTGACAATGGTCCGATCGCAAAGCCGTGGCGAGACTATATAAGGGAGAGGTGAATCTTTTAGGGGTCGAGGTAGAGGTACCTTGCCCCTTAGCCAGCCCAAAACTATCCGGAAGAAGACTACTACAGGAAGAGGGAGGGGTGTAGACCTCTCCAAGTCTAATTCCTATGTCCTATCTAGGGAAGCTTCCGAGGGCAACTCAACCTCTATTTCGGAGGAGCGGGTAGCCAAATAGTCTAGGCCATAAGGGTGATTAAAGCTCATGGATGAGGCCTCTTCATCTCACAGCACTTCCGAGGAGTCGTAAAGTGCCATCTAGACCTCCGAGCCAACTGCTGGCCCAAACACAGATGTGCAGACTGTATAGGATATCCCCAATAATGGTAGAGGGGGAGATGGTACATATACGGGTGTGGAGAGATCGAAGAAAAAGGAGATATGGAAGGATAGGTTCGTTAGCTTGATTGCTTTCACTGACTTCCATATGTGGTGGCCCGTAAGATCCTTGACACTTGAGCGGCAGTTTCTCTTGAAGGATTTGGATATATACAACCCTGCAGTGTTAAGGCAGTTCAGAGCAAGAAAGGGTTAGATGTGGTTTACTGAGAGAGCTGAGGAACCCACAGAGTACCTCGTCCTAGAGTTCTATGCCAACGTTTCTCACATCAAGAAGGGGACGAAAGTGACTAAAGTACGCAACCTCAAGGTAAGGTTTGATCAGCACATACTAAATGCGTACCTAGGGTTTGAGGACTTGGAGTCGAGGGAGTATATAGAGAAGTGTGCTATTAAAGATGAAGTCCGACCATGGCTAGCAGATATCTTAGCACCACCAGGGCCACCACCACCATGGATCATTACTGGGGTTCCCATTCAGTGGAACATATTGAGCTTTGAGGCGAAGTGATGGTAGACCCTAATGCGTAGCAGACTTTATCCTTGCCATAATGAGACTCATTTTCCTCTTCCACGTGTTGTTCTTGTGGCTTCTATCATGGTCGAGTACCCAATTAATGTGGGTGTGGTGATGTCGGCCAATATTTTATTGGTAGAACAACAGACTAACACGGCCTACCTTTATCCAAACACTATCACAGAGTACCTCACTGATGCAAAGGTGGAGCCAAGATCATATGATACCAAGGTGAAGCCAAAGAAGCCATTTGACTGGTATTCATTGATGGATGCGACCAACCCAAAGAAGAGAGCTCAGCCTTCTACCACCACGGGCCAGTCTGATAAGCCGACAGTGGTAGTTTTTGAGATAGCTGACATTCCATATACCTCTGTTGAGTCCTCTTCTAGTGATGTTGCTATGCCTCCGCCACCATCTTCAGGTCCTACCACAGCCCCTAGGCAGCCCCTGCTACAACTCTGAGGCCAGTGCCCATGCTTATAACTCCATTATCTGCTCTGCGAGTCTCAACAACTGGATGCAGACAGCTACTTCAAAGTTGTCTGACATAGCTAGTACTATTGCAGTGCAGTCCTTTATACATGCACCATAGGTCTCCACTGATCTTGATGAGAATTTGAAGAAGATTTTGGAAAACCAGAAGATGATCATGGATACTCTTGTACAGCACGGGTCAGTTATTGAGGAATTGGCCAAGGAAGTGAAGAAGACGAGGAAGTCTCAGGCAAGCAAGATATCAGTGGATAAGCTAAGGAAGGAGGTGACCAGACTTGCGATGGCTGGGGATATACCTTTTGATATGTTACTTGACCCAAACCTGTCCGCCCCAGATCAATCTGCACCGGTTGCACTAGCTGTCAGTCCGATAATCCATCTCTTGCTGCTGACACTGCTGAGGCGGTGCGTGCAATGTTTGCCACTCCTGTAACTTCCAGATATGATGATGAGATACAGTTGGCTGAACCAATGAGATATGATGTTGCTGGGGACACTAAGATGTCCAAGGATCCTTATGGAGTTTTCTTCACCCTCTCTCTTTTCACTCTTATTTTGTTAAGCATTGGGGACAAATGCTTACTTTTATCCAGGAGGGTGGAGTTTATTTGATTGATATATTTGGATACATTTGGAATGTAATAATAGGATGATTCTGTTTCTGTTCTTAGTTGTAGTTTATCTATCTTTAGTAGTTATTGTTCATTAACTTTTAATTTTCCACTTTAGTTTTTATTTTGTTAGTAGCTTCTTTTTATGTTAGTAGTTTATTTTTGTGTTTTTTGTAGTTGTATGGATAATAAGCATTTGGGTTTCTTAATGCCACGGTTTTTTCCAAAGGTAGTTTTGTGTGAACCAGGTGACCCGTCACAACGATGGATGGCGTGAAAACCTTCTTAAGGGATTGGGTCCATTTTTGTGTTTAGGTAATAATAATAGTAGTAGTAGTACTGAATAAAAGGCCTAATCAAGTCACTCTCGAAAAAGGGTTATTCATGCTTCATTTGGTACCAACAGACTTAACTACGAGCTTATGGTTTGAAACAAGATTTTTGAAAGAAAAATAACTCTAGTTAGTGACTTTGAGACTCTTGAGTTGACTTTGGTAATCATCGAGTGGTTTATTGGACCATAGTGATCTTTAACTAGATTGTGGTTGTTGTAGGCTCTCGACTCTATCCTTGTCTAGTTGTGTGAGTGGTGAGGTGATTTGTTGCTAGTCCAAGTACTCGTGCAAATGGTCTATAACTTGCCCCGAATATGCTTCAAGGCGAAATCCTAAGTTTTTATTGGTTTGGAAAATGATTGTAGACTTTTCTTGGTCCGTTTGAGTTTTCTATTTCCAACCAATATCGTTATCCTTAGTCAACCCCATTAGAGCCTCTAGCCTTTCTCATTTGATAACCATGATATAAGCCCTTACCCATTTTGTCGTGATCCTCTCTTGGCATCAAGACCTTCCTTAATACTCTTATGAAATAAGTGGCTTAAGGCATAAGTTTGGGAGAGAGTTAAGGAATTTGAAAGAGGTATCAAGGGAACAAAAAGAGAAAAGAAATGATCTCTATGAAAAGAAGGCAAGAAAAGAAAAGTAACAAAAAGAAAAATGCAAGAAAGAGAATAAATGGGAGGGTTGATGGAACCAAAAGAGGTAATTATCCCCAACATGAGCATCAAGGGAGAAAATTAATGAAATGTACAACAAAGAGTGATGTCTAGTATCTCTAACCCCCAAGAGAAAAAAAAAAGAATGCCTCTAATTATTGGTAAATGTGAGCCAAGAAATGAAAATGTGGAGTGCTTAAGGAAAGGCGTAACCACTTACTCATATGGTATCCTACCCCAATCCAAAGGCCTTCATTACAACCCGAAAGAAGTCCTACTTGATTTCGAACTGAGTGAGCTTACATTAGTGGTGATCTACATAAGGTGCAAGCCTATGGTACTTAAAGTCGTACTTGTGACATTCTTTTGTGTGAAAAGAGCGCACCTTTCATGAATCTTAAGAATGAATGCTAACTTTTGAAGTGATCTTGGCAAATAAAAGGTAGAGGAGGAATAGTTTGGAGTCCATCATGATCTACATGATAGAACAAGAGTCCTTGATGAATAAAGTCAATTCTTGAAGCTCAAATGTCACATTAGAACTATATGTGCATGATACTTGACTTGTCACATTGTTGATAGTACATGAGTAATGTGGGTAATTGTTGGTCCCAGCTGAGTATGAATGGCTCACCACTAACTCGTTGTAATGACCTTTCACTCTGAGTAGGTGGGAATTAATCTATTTGCTTAAGGACAAGCAAAGACTTAAGTTTGGGGGAGTTGATAAGTGTGGATTTTGACCACTTATTAGTATCTTCTTGCTTTAGTTTTAGTCCTAAAGTGTTGATTTATGTTCCTAAAACTAATGAAAGTGTGTAAATTGCTGGAATGTTGGAGATTTTGACGCTAATGAAGAAATCCAAATAAAAAAGGAGTGTCCTGGCTCATAAAACAAAAAAGGGCACAACATACCAAAAGTGCGGTCCGCAGAAGTATTTCTCCGGCCCGCAGAAGAAAGAGCGGACCGCAGAATTCGCTCTGCGGCCACAAATCTGGTGTTGAAGCTCAGAGGTGGACTGAAAAGAAGTGTGTACTACACACAATTTGTGCGGCCGCTGAACATGGTCGCACTGACAGGAATTTAAAATTTTCAAAGAGTATGCAAAATGACCAAGACTGAAGCCTTGCCTGAAGTGCGGACTGCACATTGAATTGTGCGGCCGCAGAAGTTGAAGTGCAGCTGCAGATCAAATTGTGCAGCTACAGAATCATTCAACCTGCTGACTCAAGCAAAGTGCGGACCGCACATGGAATTGTGCGGCCGCAAATCCTCCATAAGGGGGATGTTTTGTCAGCGAATTTTGCGCCACTATAAATAGACGGGAATAACTTTTTAGGTCATGTTTTGAAGTTTTTTTAGCTGTAGAAGTTGTAGTTTACCATTTTGTGTAATTTGTGATCATTGTGGGACAAAATTACCATAGTTTATCATTTTAATTTTATATTAGGGCTTTAATTAGTATTTCTTATTTAGTTTCTTCAGTTTTTACTATGAGTATCTAGACATTTACTAGGGCTGTGACCCAACCCTAGTGTGTAAACCTTATGGATGATTAATTTAATACTTGTTAATGATTGGGTGTTTGTTATTTAGCCTTGTCCATGCTTTAATTTTAGAATTAGTGGTTGCAAATATTTATTCGTGCCTTTTTAACTTGGTATTTACTTGAGAAAGAGAGACTTAGTCAAGAAAAACTTGGCTAACAAGAAATTGGGCTAGTTAAGCTTTTGATTAGCCTAATTAAAGGCTTTGAATTAGAGATAAAAAAACTCCGACTTGATCTCATATCAACTATTTGGTTTGATACTCATTTGTGCTTGAAAAGCTAAATTGGGCAAAATCACTATATGACCGAGAGGTATAAAGTGGGTAATTTAGTGTTGAGAGCTATAATACATCCCAATAACTAAAACAAGTGTTAACGTAATTAACCCATTAGGCTAACACCTAGGTGAAGGTTACATCCCTAGGCTTTTTACCAATTTGAAAATAACCAAAAACAATTAGTCAAATTCTAGTTTCATCTCTCTAGTTAATAATTAATAGTGTAGTTTATAGAAGTAATTTGCAACACCAACTTGTTTGGAAGTATATTTAAGCTATTTCTTCTACATGCATCAAGTGTACACTCTAACACCCACATTTAGCTCCCTGAGAAAATTGATCCCGACTCATAGCTGGGTACTATTCTTCCACCGACCTCTTCCACTTATTGTTGAGTATGGATTGGGTGTGGATCACATCTCGGGCAGCTCGATACAACTTCAAGAGAAGACAATTGTATAGAAGATTTTTCCAAGGCCCGATATTTGGGAACTTCCGAAGCTAACTATGTTATGCAATAAGTTCACGAATAGATCTGCAGAAATCACTCAGGCACAAATTCCTTAGTGTTAAAATTAATTAAAGAAGGATACTACTGGCCCTGGATGGAACAAGACGCCAAGGCTTATGTTCAAAAATATGATAAATATGAACACTACACATTGTTGGTACATCAACCGGCAGAGCCACTACACTCGGTTTGCTGCCATCGGCCTCCGGTAAGGTAAAAGTTCTTTTGCTTTTAACTAAATATTTTTCTAAGTGGGTTGAAGTAGGTCCTTATTAGAAGATCGGTGAACGCGAAGTGGTAGATGTATTGTGGGAGAATATAATTTACTGATTCGGGATACCAAAAGACATATCCTGCGACAACGGGCCACAATTTATAGGCGCAAAGGTCATAAAATTACTTGAAGACTTAAAAATCAAAAAGGTCACATCGTCACCCTATCACCCGAGCGCAAATAGTCAAGCAGAATTAACAAACAAAGTGATTATACAAAATCTCAAAAAGAGATTGGAAGAGGCCAACGGCAAATGGCCCGAAGAGTTAAAAGGAATACTATGGGCATATCGAACAACGGACAAATCAAGCACGGGGGAAACTCTTTTCTCTCTTGTGTACGGAGCAGAAGCCTTGATCCTGGTGGAAGTAGGGGAACCTACCTTGATATATTTTTCGGGCGGACAAAGAAACAAATAATGAAGCAATGTCGGTCAAATTGGAACTGCTCGATGAACGCAGGGACTTGGCGCGTATAAGGATGGCAGCCCAAATGCAGAGAATGGAAAGATATTATAATCGAAGAGCCAACCTCTGTTATTTCAAAGTAGGAGACTTGGTTTTAAGGAAAGTAACTCAGAACACCCGGGAGCTCAATGCAGGGAAGCTTGGTCCAACATGGGAAGAGGCCTATCGGGTTTCAGCTGTCGGCGGGAAAGGGTCATAAGAGTTAGAAAATCAAGACGGGGTAAAGTTGTCGAGCAACTAGAATGTATCACACCTCAAGAGATACTATTACTGACGAGCCTCTCCTATACTGAAAGTATGTGGTGCACTCTTTTTTCCTTCATCCAGTTTTTCCCAACTGGGTTATTCTGGCATGGTTTGTGACGAGGCAGCAATGGAAAGCATGCTACAAAAGAAGCTTCGTCGGCATAAATAAGACCTTTAAACGACAAGGCATGCAAGAAGTAAGCCACTATGGAGTGGTTAGATAGTTTTTTGCTTGGTAGCAAAGTTCCTACCGGGAAGTAAAGTTTGTTGTCGAGCAAAGATTACTAGACCGTTCACAAGTGCAAGCCACTGGGGGATTGTTAGATAATCTTTGGCTTGATAGCATATTCCCCTAAGGGGAAGTGAAGTTTGCTATCGAACTGAAGATTATGTAACCATTCACTAGTGGAGTCTTCAAAGGTCTAAAACTTCCAGTGTTCAAATTCGCATTCTTCGCATTGAACACTGAGGGGATTATATGAGAATATGGCAACAACGACTGCCACATCGACCAAGAACACAAAACCCAGAAATAAAGTTATATCATTGGGACAGGGGACTGTGGTCAGCCCCATAGAAACAAGTTGTACAAGTTAGCCACAAGTAATGAAACTTTCTTTTCAGCACAACGAATGTTTATGTACTTTTGAAAATTGAAGGAATAAAGTAAAGTCCTTTTATTTTTATATTGTTTCTTGTCATATCGATGAGTTAATTTTATCATTTGAACGTTAAACAAGTACTTCAAATGCTAGTGCTGTAATGATCAGGAGACGTCCTCTTCAAGACCACCGTAAACATAAGAGGTACCTCTCTTATGAAACCTCCACGTTAAAGGGTTGATTTCGGAAGAACTTATGCCCGGAATCCAAATACTATCAGGGGGAAATACACCCAAAGTCTCGCATATCTCGGCGCGGAAAACTTGTGAGAATACCTAAACAAAAAGAACACAAAAAGAAAAATCTGCACAATACATAAATAGAAAGTACGCAAAGAGAAAAAAATTGTACGATGCTTAAATGAAAAGATGATTCTATTCACAATAAACATGCCAAACAATACAAGTACAAAGATATGGTAAAGAAAAGAAAGCAAAAACAAAGCTACTGCATCTTTGGAACCCGGGGAAAGAGAAGCATCTACACCCCTAGGAGAAGTGGATGGATCCGCCACCGGCTTAATATCTTTGCCTTTGTCATTTTGGACTTCAGCATCATCAACTTCCGGTTCTTTTACAGTTTCCGAGAACTCGAAAAAGGTTTCAAAAGAGTCGGTAGCATCAGACTGAATCGGGAGACCCCTTCGGGCAGTTGACTCCAGCTCATGGGCCTTAGCAATTTTGGCATCAAAGTCAACGATACTCATTTTGACTTCTTCCAAGGTTTTTCTCTTCATGCTATACATAGAATATGTTTTTTCAACAATGAGGGAAGTCGCTCGACGGTGAAGCTCTTCCTTAAGCTGGTCAACCTCGGTCGAAAGATAATTCCTCTTTGACCTAATGGCTTGAAGGCTAGCATCAAGGTCGCGGATGGTGGAGTGAATAACTTTGTTATTCTCTATAGCTCTCTTATGCCTCTCTTCCAATCGGGCATACTTCTCCTCGGCAGTAGAAACTTCTTCAACTTTGGAGTTCAAATCTCCCTCCAAATTATTCAATCTTTCAGTAGAGGCAGCATCGCGATCGGATGCAACAAGAACAAGAACAAGATTGTGGACTTCAACCCACTTGGCCCTAGACTCTTCAAATTGTACCCTTAATATAGGAGCTTCTTGGCCAAGGGTCACTACCTTTTGCTTGCTTTGTTGCAACCGAGCCTCCAACTCAACGACCTCAGTAGCTCGTGCTTCCAATTCTAAGAGGCAAGCAACAGTCTGGTCTCACGCAGCCAATAGTTTATCCCGCTCGGAGGTGAGTTCCTCCTTATCTAGAATTAACCTTTAAAGGCCCTCGGAAGTAAGGAAGTTAGTTTGCAAAATGTAAATACAAACTCAAAACCATGCTATACAAAAGATAGAAGAAACAACAGAGGAAACAAAGATCATACCGTCGCCGCATTGCGCATGACATTATTCAACAAACACTCTTCCGAGAGAGTTTGTATTTTATTCCTATATTTTTCTGAAGTTAGAGGCTTCAGATAAATAGCAAGCTCCACCATTCGGGACAGCAGATGGCATCCAGTAGAAATCAGGAGGGTGACGCTCCTCCTCCTTTGGGGATCTTCGGAGGGGGCAGAATAATTATGCCCTAAATTCCCATGAACTGGGGACTAGGAAGAGGAAGATCCTCCCTTGGGCAATTGCGACCGGTGGAGGTGATGTAGCAGTTGCTGGTGGTGAAAGAAAGGTTGGTGATGAAGGAGATAAAGCTAATGGCGTTATAGGTTGAGAAACAGTTGCGGCAAATATAGTGTTGGTTATTGGTTGCTCATCAACCGAAGATGGCAGAGACCCAGTACCTAGCCTCATGGTACCAGGAACGATGACTAGAACTCGAAAGCGAGAGTTAGCATCTTCCACAATATTATATTCCCTCCAGAGCGTCGAGGCATCGTCTTCGGTTAGCGTAACTAGCTCAACAGATTGAGCATTCTGTTGAGCTGATGAAAGTCGAAATTATTTATGTAGAGAAGCCCCCTCATCACTGGATCCTCCATCATCGTCGATCAACATGGTGTCTATGACCGGCTCGGGCGCAGCGCTCATCACCACAGCATCCGAAGAAGGCTCGGGTGCAGCACTCTTCGCCTTTTTATTTTTTTCCTCGGTCGCTGAGGAACGTCGCCTTTTTTGTTGCTTGTTCTATGGCCGGGGATTCCGAGAAAAAGCACATGCACCAGAAGCAGGTCTGGAGACACTTGTTCGGGTGAAAGCCTCCTGCAGCAGTCTCGCTGCATCAGCAAGATCAACCAAAATATCCTTCTCGGGGATGACAACTGAGCCTTGGGGTAGCCTGAATTCAATAGGAGAGAAAGGTTAATCAATTATCCTATACGAATGGTAAAAATAAGATGAGTTCGACCTACCATGATTTTTGGCCTTCCATCCATATTTAAGAGTTCTTTCCACGTGCGGATCTTGGGCACAGTGACATCTAAAATCTTCTAGACCCATTGGTCCAAGCCTTCAACCCTAAGTGGTGTCCACCGAGTTGCTGAAATAAGTGAGAGAAGAAGGATCAGTAATAGCATGGGGAGATCTTTAACTAGAAGAAAAGACAAACGGTGAACTTACAAGTATGGTTCCATAATTCCGGAATGGATGGAGTCGTGACCTGAATGATGTCCTTGGTGGAAACTCCAACAAACCGTTCCATCCACCCACAGTCGCTGTCATCATCCATGCTGGTTAGCAAAACATGGTAGCCACGTTTACTAAAATTTATCATTCCCTCGCGAAAAATCTTGGGGGAGTAAAGGTTCATTAATCGAGCCAAGGATAACTCTTCTCCCGTCTCCTGGCACAGATGCCGAAGACAAGCAATTATCATTCACACATAAGGACTAACCTATGCCAGGCATACCTAGTAACGTATGCAGAATTCCACGACAACGGAGTCAAGCTCCCCGCTCAAGGAAAACGGTCCCAAACTGAAGGGATACGTGTAAAAATATGTGAAATCCTTCTTGGATATGATTATCCGCTCTGCCAGGTCAGGAGCGATAATGTTTAAATCATGGCAACGGCAATCTTCCTTCACAACAGGAATGCTAGAAAGATGGATGGAAGAGGGATACACGCCAACATCCCATGTGCGATGGTTAGCGGAAGGATACTTCTCTTCGAATTCCTTAGTTGTGATAAGTTTTCTTAGAATAGTGGTACTCACCGTGAGAGGAGCAGCATCATTAGCACTACCTTTGTTCTTTAAGAAACTGGAATTTCTGGAAGAAGAGGCCATTGTTAGCATAAGGGAGAAAAAAGCTTTTTTTAAAGAAGAAAATTAGAGAAAGTTGAGGACAAGTATGACTTGAGTAAAGAGAGTTTAAGAGAGTTTGGATAATTATGAAGTGTAAATGGAGAAGTTTGATGCGTATAATTAAAGGAATATGCGGCTAAAATCGTGGCCATAATTACCTCGATAACCGGTAAAAGTATTGCCGAATCGTGGGATGACGCATGTTCGGAAAATTAAATACGGAGAGACGTGTGTCTAATCAATTGTCAAAAACTTTTCAGAGGGGGTCAGAGAATTTTTTTACCAAAAAAGGTATCTTTACCAACTTTCCGGTGACACAAGGTTATGCCACCGGAAAGTAGGGGGACTATCTGTATAGGGTAAAATATGTTCATATTAAAGCATGAGAAAGCGACACGTGGAGCCGAAGACAGAAGACGGTCTGGTCCAAAGGCAACAATCTCTAAAAGAATGGTATGCATAAAGGCGAATTAAATACTTGCCACCCGGTAGCATTTAATGGAGAATATTCTATAGTCTTAAGTACACGGTCCGTTACATAGAATATGGGATTTACTACCTAACATTACATATTTTTCAATGGCCCTCATAATTTTCATTTAAGAGGAGCTTGATCCTAGAACCTTGTTCCCTAGGTGCAACTATAAATAGTGAGCTCTACAGCCATTATAAAGGACATGAATTTTCTAACAAGCATACACTATACTCTGTTCAAAGCTCAATAACATTTTACTTTCTTGCTTATTTACATTACTATTACTGCCTCCGAAAGTTCTGCTCCCGGAATCAAGATTTCTACTATCTTATCTCGATTTCAACGCTAAGTATTAGATTCTTGTCTAATTTATTTATCATTATAGGATCAAATCGATTCACTTATCTACAAACCACGTATAAATTCAACTGTACCGTTTTATGAGTAAACAATTTCTTTTCTTCTTTTTTCCTGAAAACTTTCTTAGAAGAATTAGGAACACAAGATCCTGTGAGGCCGTGACATTTCTCTGTATTTGATATATAACAAGTTAGAGTTTCCTATCTCCTTATGAGCATGTTAGTGTGTCCCACATCTAGGGGCAGATCCACGGAGTAAATCGTGGTTCACGTGAACCCGTGATCCTGCGACGATATCAAATATATTAGGTACACATAATTTGCGAAAAATGACTTATTATTACTTGATGGCACCCTTGGTCAAAAATAGCAAAGTGGTTCACTAGTTTTGGCCCCTTATTTCTTGCTAACTTAAGGTCATGGGATCGAATCCCTTCAAAATTACTGCTTTAATTTCTTATTTTAAGCCTTTCTTTTCTTTTTATTTGACAGCAACACATCCTTATATTTTAGTTTTCCTGAAGTATCAATGGTGCACCCATATTCTCGAAATCCTGGATCGGCCTCTGCCCACATTATTGAGAGGATAAATATGTGTTCAAGATTTACCCAATGAGGGAATGAGATGGTGTCTCATTATATAATCTTCGACAGTCATTGTTCATGCGCGGATCTATATACTAAATGTGGGTGCTTCAACACCCATTTACTAAAAAGACAGGGTGTGTATAGTTATATAGAAAATTTGAAGCTATTGATAGATTAAGCCACGAAACACCCAGGAAAAAAAAGGTTGTTGTGGTCAAGGAAGGGTAATAGTGGCTTCAATTAAGTGAGGGCGCGGGAGCTTGAACCTCGCTCATAACAGGCTAAATTTTACTTTCTTCCTTTTACCCCAAATTAGGTCTTTTTATTTTATCTGGTATTTACTTTTTTGACCGATACTACTATTTTATTTATTTTCTTTTCGGACTAATTTTATCCTGAATTTTGTTTTATCTTCCCCCTTTTTTTCTTTTTTTGTTTTACCTAATAATTCTTTATAGCAAAGATTGAAAGAAACTCCAAAAAATGAACAATTCCCCTAGAGTGGAAAAATCCATCAAAAAAAAGAATCTCGCCGGTTATATTTTTTGTTATAGGCGTCCAATATTAATATGAATTTTTTATTAACTTTTTTGACCGACATGTTCTCATAGTTGTGCACTTATACTATGTGATTGGTAGTAATCGCACGTCAAAAGAAGTTAAGCACCCACAAATTCAAAATTCTGGATGCGCTATTGTGTCATCGCTTCATGAGTTAACTTTAAAAATTGACTTAGGCCAAATTTTGTGCAAGTGAAAATATCTCGTTATAGTGAAAGTGGAGTTCTACATCTTCTTAGACCTATTGAGTTGTCCAACTTGATTCTGTAGTGTGTTTGTCACCTAAAAGACATTGAATAGCATCTTGGAGAACAAATTGCTTTTAATTGTAATATGGCACCCTTTCTCGACTCGTATGACATCAAATAGAGTTCAATATAATGGGAATCGAGAGATCTCAGGAGCATAAATAATACTTCAAAAAATCAAAAGCAAGCATGTTTAAACATTAATGAATTCCTAAACAGAATTCTCATCATCATTAAGATCTAGATAATATGGGATTATGTTGGGAATCCATTTATCACCTTGGAGGAAGTTGCGCACTGTGAATTTGGAGGCTTCTGTTTTATCGATGACTTTTGACCAATTTACCCTTCCTGTCGTATTAGACCCCGGTCCTCTGTTATTATACTCTGCAAAATATGTGTTTGCGACATCCGGTTTTTGAAGCCAGCCTTGGGGGTCTATGAAATCATCAATAAAACTTGACATAACTACTCCCCTTCCTTGGTTTTTCCATGGTCTGCCTAAGTAACTCTTCACTGCTGATTTTTTAAAATCTGGTGCAGGAGTTATTGTACAATTCTGAAGAATTAGCCCTGGATTCGTAGTTATACCGTCTAAACCTGGGGCAATTATTGTGACTTCTTGTCCTGGTACAGGTGTTCTAGCATAAACTACACTATTTTGAAAAATGGCTTGTCCATCACCAGAGATGAAATCTATTGTGCCATAAACTTCGCATTCTCTGAAAAATTGAGCCCCTACTTGTGCGAAAATGGTATCCTGGAAACTCACAAATCGACATTGATAATATGAAGCGAAACCATGAAAAGCTGCACTAGTCAATGCAGCAGATTGTCCAGCTCCTGCTCCAGCGGTATTTCTAATTGTCATATTCATTCCAGTGAAACCTTTTCCGTATACTCCTGTTCAATAAAATTTACTTATGTGACAATAGTTGAAGTCCATAAGTTAAAACATTTTATTTCCCTTTTTTTTCCTTTGATCAATATTATCTGTCTCCTAAGATTATTGTACAACCGTGACGATTAAAGTATTTGTCCAAACTCCAAACTACTATTTACCTCCTCTTCAACGTTCTTTTAATTAACACTTCACTAATTAAAACAATAAGTGTATCTAAAAACGACTTGATTGGTGAGTACTTGATGTGACCGGTAATAGGGAGAGATAACATACCTAATGTTGCTGTACCAGCTACTGAGCTGCCGCTTTTATTTGATGAAATTATGGTGATTCCCATACCATCACCAACAAGGCATATGTTAGTTTTATTATTAGGAACAATGACATTTTCATTGTAAGTGCCTGCTTTGACATGTATAAAGTATAGAGTTGAACTCTGAGAAGGAGCTGCATTTATAGCATCAGTTATTGTTGTGAAGTTGCCTGTCCCATCTTGTGCAACTGTTGAATTGAAAATCATACAATTCCCTGCACTCCACCACATCATCAGCAATATTATTGTGAAAATTCCCTTTTCTTTGCCTTCCATCTGGATTTTTCCTACATTAATACAATAAAATAAAATAGAACTTAATAGCCAAAAAGAAAATAACAAGAAACTACAAACTAAAGAATTGATAACATGTTTAATAAAGAAAGTTGCACTACAAAATGCTAACAGACTAATATATCTACATTACATCCCTGGGTGCGGCTCTTATCGGACCATATGTAAACACGAAATACTTTAGCACTGGGACTCTAGTTGCATGACTAGAGTACTGAAACCATTAGCATCAACTTACCACGAATCACAAACTTCTGATAGAGGGTGGATGTGCTCAAGACACAAGTATAATTTAAAGATAAAACAAATAATGCAATGTGAACCAATAAATATAAATGTGATAAAGAAAAACTGATGAAACAGTTATTCATGAAATGTGAATCATAAATGTGTTCATTATATAAGGAGACAATGCCAATATAGATTATTAGCTCTGAATGGTTTTTTGGAATACAGATAAAACGGTATAATAGCATATTATCTTCACATTAAATTACTTACTTAGATGTGAAATTTGCTTCAGATTTAGTTACTATTTTCTATTTGGTATCTTCAACTGGTTTTATTTAATGTCATTTACCTAAAACAGCAAATTGGAAGAAGAAGAAATCTGGGTACAGCTTCCCAGGTAGAAGGGCGAAGAGCTAGGGGTCTAGATTGATTGAAGCCACGTGTCCGTATGAAAATTCAAAATTCAACGACTTGATTGCATCTCTTCTCTCCACCTATGTAACAGTCATTCTCTCTTTTCAAACAAATTAAGAACAAAGATACAGAAATAAAAAACATACGCTCACTTGTTCAGCCTTGGACGCTCTTCCATTTTTGTCACTAGCTTGACTTAGGATATTGTTTTGCTTTTTCCAGAGAGCAATTTAGTTGAAATACACCCAATCTTTTCCTTCTCTTCGTTTTCAATGGCGAGACACACCTCATTTCTAATGGTATGGAACAGGCGCAGATGTTGTAGAGGAAAAGAGTTATGAAGAAAAAGAATTAATGCTTACATGGATGGAGGAGAAGAGATGCAATCTAAACCGTGGCTGCTGGAGCAGAAAATCTACATTTAATTTTGTCTTGGCACATACCATATGTTATCTCATGTTGATAAGATAAAAGTAACTTGGAATATATGTCCAGGTTTGTGTTCTCTTCTCAGTCTCAATGCAATGTTGTATTGACCTCTTCATTCTCCATATGCAACTCAAGGAAATGTTGTATGTGCCGTTGGCGTGTCCTTATCCTCCTTCAATTTCGAACTATCCTAATACGTACTGTCCCACCGTCCTCAGTCTTCTCAGTTCCATTCTACTCTTGTATTCACATTGGTGGTGAATGTGGTAACTTATTTTTTTGGAGTATATGATTTTGAAACGTCCTTATCTTTTAGTACCTTATAAGCTAGTATTCTTGATTGAGTTAGACTTAATATTCATTTTCTTATATATCGTTTACCACCCCAATACACTACATCTGAATTCTGATGTTACAATACACTACATTAGTTTACTATAATTAAATAACAGAATAATTTAAGAATGTATATTACTAACTAATTATACTTAATTAAGTGATAACAATATATGTGATGACACATACGAAAATTGGATAAAAGGCTGCATATTTCCACAGCTGGGGATATCAGGCACACTGGAATTTTTTAAAAGGAAGCAACAAAGAAATAGTGGTAGCTCTATACAGTGCAATGGTATATCATACATGGAAAGCTCGAAATTGGAAGCTTTTCAAGGGAGTTGCTGTACATAAGAGTTTTGTATACATACAGATACAACAGAAAATTAGAATTAGAATAGATGTGATGCAATCCTCCAAGAGAGCTCGTAGGTGTTCTCGACTAACTAACAATTTATGTAACTAGTGTTTTCTTTGTTGTTGGAGGTCATGACACTCGCAATACCCTTCCTGGATAGGTGGTAGTGTGGTTAAGGTGCTCTTTAGGTATATTATTTTTTGCTTGTTATGGTAATCATTCACAGCTTATTACCAAAAAAAAAATTCATTTTGTTTGAGACAATTCATTCTTGCATATATAATATTTACTTAAACTTTTGCTAACTTAACCATGGCATTCTTTGTTTTCGACATTTCTTGATGTTTTAACTTCAATACCACACAAGAGGGGGGTGATTTGTGTGGTACCTAATTTTTCGCTTAAACTGATTATAGAAGGACCGGGTTCTTCTACGTGTTCCTTAACCTACTATTGCTGAAATAGTAAATACGGAAAGTAAAGAACACAAGTATTTTACGTGGAAAACACCTGACTCGAAAGGTGAAAAGAATATGACCTACTTCTCAGTAGTATTTTTTCAAACTCTCCACTAAATCACTGAGCCAAAAACTGTATTTACAAAATACTTTTGTAAACCTAGGATTAACTCTAATCTCATTGTGGCAACCAGCCTCTAACTGCTGCGACAACTTCAAGTTAACTCTAACTTGAATACTCTGAGTACCTATTACAATTGCCTCTAGATAAAGCTGAAAGGTACAATATGAAAACACATACTATAATTGAACTAGAATAAATGGCACACACTTGAAACTGATTCTTCTATCTGGTTCATGTAGCTTCAGGTTTGCACACTTGAATCACACATAAATTGCTTGCAAAATGTCTTGCTATTTTGCTCTCAATTCACGTTTAACTTCTGCTTTTGTGCGTACCTGTAGAATGAGAACATCCTGCAATATATAGAGTTAGTAGATGAAGAAATAACTAGAGTTCTAATGCTACTTTTTCTTGGTGAAAGAGTTCTAGTTGATCTCAACTTCTAACTCCTTCCTTATCTTGGATAGTGTTCTCTTTGATTAAGGAGTCCTTCTCCTTATCAATTATGCAACATTTTCGATCAGGAGATATCAATTATACCAAGTTAAGATTATCTCCTTCTCGTGCATCCCACATGCTCGAATCTGCCCGTGTCTATGCACACAAGGGATGGACTTGATTCATGACTGAGCTTCCTTTGTCAATCTTCAAAACAAACATTCACTTGGGCCAACAAATTCCCTCTTTTTGATGATGACAAACTTTGTGCTTTTTCATAAGCTTAGGCCTTGTTTCAACTTAGCTCAACATAAGCACAATGTTAGAAATATTTTTCCTTTTTATCACTTATCATCAAGGACCAGGTTCATCACATTATAAACATCAATGTTCAAAGTGTAAAGCACAACTTTTTCCCCCTTTTTGGCATCATCGAAAAGTTGCATAAATAAATAAGATAACCAGATTTTAAAACTTACTCATGGCCACTGGACTACCTCAAATGCAATCATGAGTTAATCATCATAGATCAAGCTAAGAATTTTAACCATCAAAGAAATATAAACAAACAGTTAGAGCAAAAGACAGTGAATTTCTTTGATGATTGATAAGATCCAACCACAAAACATAAGAAGAAATAAAATACTGGAAACATGAGCAAAGGAAATAAAAAATCCCGAACTGGGTCACTGGTTGATCTACACTAGGCTAGGAAGCTTAAGGTTGGGAAGAACTAGGTGCTTGGTATTTGGCTTGGAGGAGTTTCAGTATATCCTGAAGAATACCATCATTCTTCTCCTTTTCTCTTGCCAGCTCAGTTCTGAGAGCATCTCTCTCAATCTCCACCTATGCCAACCTCTTCTTCAGCCTCTTAATCTCAGCATTCTTAGCCCCACTTTCTTGCACCAAGGCTCACACCTTGCTATTCACTGGTACCATCTTGGATGAACCAGGTTCTTTAGGAGTGGCATGGACTTCATAGTCACAGGCAATCAGAGTATTTGCCCCAAAATGATCCTTGCTTGTACCAACCTCCCAATTCTTCATAGGTACCTTGAAATGTGCAAGCACAACTGTGAGAATGAAGTCATAGGGAATGGCATGAGTCTTGGTGCCATTTAGAACCCTATCAAGAAGTTGGATTATAAATCCATGCCAATTAATCTTCCTCCCACTGTTTAAACACTCCATAAGGACCAAGTCCATGAAGTTTGCAATGTGCCTCATTTCCTGCCTCGGCAGAACACTTTTGTTGATAAATTCGAACAACACCTTGTGGGGTGGTTGCATCTCACTCTTGTACACAACCTTAGGCTCAACTTCCTCCTCATTGTCACTAAATTTTCTAGTAATGGTAAGGGCAGTAGGAAGATTTTCTAGGCTTGGCCACTTAAGCTTTGTATAGTCATTGTACCCCTCAGTAGGTACACCCAGAATTTCTCCCAACTCCTTCACATCGAAAGAGACTTGCACTCCTTTCACTATACTGGTAACCCTTCCATCTTTCACCTCACCAATTGCCATAAACTCAACAATTTCATTCCTGGCCAACTTGCCAGCCATATGAAGGACCATGTCCTTCCAGCCTTGCAATTCCAACTTTTTCAAAAGCAACACCATTCCTTGCTCCTCCAAGTCCCTAAGGAGTCTGTCTTTCAAAATTGTCCTCTTGACAAACTTGGTCATCTTGTCTTTCTCAGTGTCAGAATTATCTTCTTCCTCTCCACTCCATTCTTCTTCCTCAACAATTTTCACTTGTTTTGTCTTCACAGCAGAACTTCTTTTTACCAAGGTGGATGGTTCAGCAGACTTAGGCTCTGAAACAGACTTCTTAGTGGAAGTCTTGGCTTTCTTGGCTTTGGGAGTCAGAACCTCTACTTCTTCAGTCTCTTCTTCATCTCGAAGGACCAGGTCCATCTCATCAATATCAACAGCCTCAACAGGCGCATCCATCTTCTTCTTTCCCTTAGCAACTGCTTTTTTTTACTTTCTTCTAAGGCTTTCTGCAGTTCTGCCTCATTCTGCTTTAGCTGGCTTCTAGTGGCTCTTCCTCTTGTGGGAGGAATTTCAACAGTAATAGAAGGGGCAGCCTTCCTTTTCTTGTTAGCCCTAGCAGTGCCCGAGGTTTTAGCCTTTGAACTTCCTTTCTTCTTTGGATTATAACTCTCAGTCACTCTTTTCAGTAAGTCTGCGAGGGTTTCCTGTTTAGATAAAACAAGTTCATCTCTATTTTTCCCAAGTTGAACCAGTCCTTCAGTAGCTTCGCCAAACCCACTTCCCCCTGTTTTCTTTACACTCTCCTCTACTCCAGCAGAGTTTTCTCCCCAAAACAACCATTGCACCTATGTCTTAGGTTAAACTAACAAGAGTGGGTGAAGAATCAACCACTCTTTTACCCTTTCCCCTCACAACACTCCTAACTTCCTTGCTCTCTTTTTCTTTTCCCTTTTTATTTTTACCACCAACTTCTCCAGACTCTGTAGTTTCAACACCTGCTATAAACTCTACCAGTACAAACCTATTCTCCAAATTTGTAGAAACTTCAGAAATTATCTCAGGAATAACTTTAGGGCTAGAAGATACCTGTTCAGTTTCGGAAGAAATAGTTTCTTCCCCCTCAGTAGCAAATTTGAATGATTCATCATATTTCTGAGGTTCTTCCTCCCTACTCGCTTTCAGTTGTTCATTAATTTTCTAAATCTATTCTCCACCAGCAACAACCTTGCGAGCCATTATTTTTACTCTTTTCTTAGAGGTTGGGGTGTTGGAAGGACTGATAGTGGGTGTGGAAGTGGTTTTTTGTGGTGGTGATGAAGGTTTTTCAGGAGTGTTAGCCATTTCTATGCTTGGGTATGGGAGAGAAGAGAATTGGATTGTGTTTGGAAGATGAGATAAGATGGAGAGTATTTGACGGCTTGAAAAGGATGGAGTGAAGAAAGCAATAATGCTGATCAATTTAAAGAGAGGTAATTAATGGGTAACGGCAGCTTTTCAGACTTGTAGAAGTCTAATCAAATTGAATTTCAGTTTTGAACCGACGTTAGAGTCTATTCCTAGAATCTAGGTAATTCAATTCGGTTATGAGTCTTTTGAACGGAATTAGTTCACTTGTAATGGATAAGTCCAAAAGATTTCGGAATTAAATAAGACTCTGCTCATGATCCAAATATTATTATTTTAAATTATGTAGAGTGTAGAAAACATACCGAGAAATCTTGATGAACCAGGTTCTTCACTGAGAATTGTCTTGTGCAAGTCTAAATTTTCCAAAATAGAAACAATATCATTAGAGATTAATGAATTATTTTAGCACATGGCACAAGAGTATACTATTAAAAATATGAGACTGAGCAAAATCTAATCTAATTTTATTCAAAATTTATAGATTTTCTAACCAACACTCTTCTTTTTATTATTATTAATTGTTTTCATTGTAAATTTTTGAACTGGTCCTTTTAGGTGATCTTAATCATCCCTAATTCTAACATGTTCCTTTCAAAGTGATCTCTATTTAGGGCTTTTGTAAAGATGTCAACTATTTGCTTGTCAGTAGCACAAAATTCCACAGTTATCAAACCTTTTTCATAGTTATCCCTCAAAAAGTGATGCCTAACATCTATATGCTTAGTTTTCTTGTGATGAACCAGGTTCTTAGTCATACTAATTGCACTAGTGTTATCACAAAAAATGGGGATACAACTAACATCAATTTCAAAATCCATTAATTGTTGTTTGATCCACAATAATTTAGCACAACATGAAGCAGCAGCAATATACTCAGCTTCAGCAGTAGATAAGGCCACTGAATTTTGCTTTTTGGTAGCCCAAGACACAAAACATGAGCCAAGAAAGTGTGTCATGCCTGAGGTGTTTTTTCTATCCACAAGAAAACCTGCATAATCAGCATCAGCATATCCCATTAGATTGAAATTACTACATTTTGGATACCATAGACAGAGATCAGTGGTGCCTTTTAGATATCTCAAAATTCTCTTGACAGCAGTCAAGTGAGACTCCTTTTGATTTGCCTGAAATCTTGCACAAAGGCCTACACTGAAAACAATGTCAGGTCTACTAGCAGTGAGATACAACAATGAGCCAATCATTCCCCTATACAACTTCTGATCAACAGATGAACTGGGTTCATCTGCATCCAACTTTGTAGCTGTTGCAATAGGAGTGTCAATTTCTTTGGAATCTTTCATTTTAAACCTTTTAAGCAACTCTTTTACATACTTTTGCTGATGGATCATAGTTTCATTTGAATTTTGTTTAATTTGTAAGCCTAAAAAGAAATTAAGCTCACCCATCATGCTCATTTCAAATTCACTCCCCATTAGTTTAGCAAATTCTTTACTTTACTTATCAGTAGTTTTTCCAAAGATTATATCATCAACATATATCTGAACTACCAAGAGATCTTTACCTTTTTCTTTCAAGAACAAAGTATTGTCAATTTTACCTTTCTTGTAGTCATGCTCAAGCAAAAACTTTGATAATCTTTCAGACCATGCTCTTGGAGCCTGCTTGATCCCATAAAGTGCTTTGTCAAGTTTGTACACATGATCAGGACTCTCCTTGCTTTCAAACCCCGGAGGTTGCTTGACAGACACTTCTTCCTTTAGATAGCCATTGAGGAAGGCACTCTTGACATCCATCTGGTGAAGGGTGAATTTCATGTAAGCATCAAAGGCTATGAGGAGTCTTATTGCTTCCAACCTTGCAACTGGAGCAAAGGTTTAATCATAGTTTATGCCCTTCTCTTGGCTATATCCTTGAACCACCAATCTTGCCTTATTCCTTGTAACTGTTCCATCTTCATCAAGTTTGTTTCTGAAGATCCATTTTGTGTCAGTTACTGATCTGACCTTGGGTCTTGGTACCAGATACCAAACTTGACTCCTTTCAAATTGGTTGAGTTCATATTGCATTGCATTTACCCAGTCTACATCATGCAAAGCCTCAGCAATATTTTTAGGTTCAATAAGAGATAAGAAGGCATCAAAAGCACAAAGATTTTTTAAAAAAGATCTGGTTTTGATTCCAGAGGTTGGATCAGTGATTATGTTCTCAATTGGATGAGAACACAATTGAGAACATTTATACTTATAAGATTTTACAACCAACTGGTTTCCCCTTGATGTTCCTTCAATACTTTGTTGTTGTGGAACATGTTCATGGACAGGTTCCCTTAAGGTTTGAGAATCATTTCCTCTTTATTCTATTCCTTCTGTCATGTTGCCCTAGGTGG
This sequence comes from Nicotiana otophora, assembly GCA_000715115.1. Classification (NCBI taxonomy): domain Eukaryota; kingdom Viridiplantae; phylum Streptophyta; class Magnoliopsida; order Solanales; family Solanaceae; genus Nicotiana; species Nicotiana otophora. The sequence goes on along the minus strand of AWOL01S0106625.1, from coordinate 19,853 downwards.
AAGAACCAGTTCCATCACATGTTCCTTCCTCTAGTGCAGTTTCAGTCTGGGTTTTGGTTTTATTTGAGTTTCTTACTAGCCCAATTATTTCATCATCATGTTCCTGCCTCTCAGAAAGAATCTTAGTTTCATCAAAAATCACATGAACACTTTCTTCTACACACATAGTTCTTTTTTTATAGACCTTATAAGCTTTGCTATGTAAAGCATATCCCAAGAATACTCCCTCATCACTTCTGGGATCAAACTTACCTAGGGAGTCTTTACCATTGTTATGCACAAAGCACTTGTATCCAAATGCCTTAAGATAGGATATGTTTGGTTTTCTCCCTTTAAGTAACTCATAGGGAGTCTTCTCTATAAGAGGTCTAGTCATGCACCTGTTTATGATGTAGCATGCAGTATTTACAGCTTCTGCCCATAAGTTATGGGGTAGTTTACTAGAAAGAAGCATAGTCCTAGCCATATCTCTAAGTGTTAGATTCTTTCTTTCAACTATTCCATTTTGTTGTGGAGTCTTAGGAGCAGAAAAATTATGATCTATGCCATGCTCATCACAAAATTCAGCAAATTTAGCATTTTCAAATTCAGTGCCATGATCAGACATAATTGATGCAAGTTGATTACCTAGTTATTTATGAGTTTTTCTAACAAAAGAAGTGAACATGTCAAATGCTTCATCTTTAGATATTAAAAACAATATCCAAGTTAACCTAGAGTAATCATCAACAAGCACAATCACATATCTTTTATCACATCTGCTTAATGTTCTCATTGGACCACAGAGATCTATATGGACCAGTTCCATCATCCTGGTGGTGCTTACCACTTTCTTGCATTTAAAAGAGGATCTTACCTGCTTCCCCCATGCACAAGCTTCACAAGCTTTGTCTTCCTTGAACTTGATGTTAGACAACCCTATCACCAGGTCCTTGGAGACTAATTTGTTGAGTTGACTCAGACTGGTATGTCCAAGTCTCTTGTACCAAATGAGGGGATCATTATCCAACACACTTAAGCAAGTGAGTTCATTTTCTGAAAGTGTGGACAGATCTATAATATATATATTGTTTACTCTTTTTTCCGGCAAAACAATCGTGTCAGTGGTAAGATTAATCACAAAATATTTGGTAGAGATGAATGCTACCAAGTTAACTCTATCATACAGTTGTGATACACTGATTAGACTGTATTGTAAGCCATTTATCAAGTAGACATTCTCAATAGAGTGAGAATTAGTCTTACCTACCTTTCCAACCCCAATAATCTCACCTTTCTTCCTATTTCCAAAGGAGACATTACCTCCTTTGAGGTCTTCAAGTGAAAGGAACTGGTTCTTGTTTCCTGTTATGTGCTTTGAGCAACCACTATCCATGTACCATATTTGGCTGCTCCCCTTCACTTGGACCTACAAAAGAAAATCAGGGGTTATTCTTAGGAATCCAAACTAGTTTGGGTCCATTTCTATAGGCAAAGGGATGAATCAGATTCTTTTTATCCCAACTTGGTAGCCTATTCTTCCGTTGAACAAATTCTTTGTTCTTTTGGCTTGCCTTTTCTTTTGTATTGCATTCATGTTTATAGTGACCTGTTTTATCACAGTGAGTACAAATCTTGTTCTCAGGAAGTGTAAGGTACTTGCTTTTGGGATCCCATTTAGGTGGCATATTCCCAAAGCCAAGTCCTCTTTTATTGCTACTATGATGTTCATGTAGCCATGAAAGTGCATTGGATGACCTGTTCCATTTACAAGTTCTGTCTAGTTCATGCTTGACTTTGCCTAGATCCTCTTTCAAAATTCTAACTTGCTCATCCTTCTTATACAACTCGTCTTTTAGTTTACCTACATTTCTTCTAGAGTGAGTTGTGTGAAATCAGTTGTCTTCTTACTTATTCCTAATTTCAGTTTTTGATTTTCAGATCTAAGTTCTAGGACATTTGATTCAAATGCATGAACCCGGTTCTTTAATGCAATATTTTCACTTATAGTCTCACTAACCCTAAGTTCCAAGTTCTTACACTTTGCTTTCAAAATCACACATTCCTTAGACAGTTGTTCATTTTCATTGTTTACATCCTCAAATTCATCAATGAAATCTAGAAGTAATTCAGATAGCCTTTTTTTAGACAAAAATTTAATCTTGTCTTTGAGATGAATTACACTTACCTCAAATTCCTTATCAGATTCTCCAATGGCCATAAGTGCTTGTTCATATCCATCTTCATCATCTCAGCTTTCATCTAAGCTTTCTCCCCAAGCAGCAACCATAGCCTTTGTTGATCATTTGTTCTTCTTGGGTGAAACCTGTTCCTTCTTCCTGTTTCTTCGTTCAGCTCTTTCCTTCTTCTATTCAATTTCTCATTGAGGGAAGTTCTTGATGTGGTGATCAGTCTTACCACACTTGTAGCTTCCCTCATTGGTTTGCCTTTCAGGGGCCTTTGGTTTGATGTAACTTCCACTTCTTGAAGGACCCTTTCCTCTCTTTAGGTACTTCTTGAAGTCCTTTGTGATCATAGCCATTTCATCATCTTCTAGATCAGAACCTTTAGTGATTCTGAGTGCCAGGTTCCTTTCCTTCTTGGGTACATCCATCTTCATGGTTTGCCTTCTAAGTTCATAAGCAGTGAGATTTTCAATTAGCTCATCCAACTTAAGAGTGAAAATGTTCTTTGATTCCTGAATGGCAGTGATTTTGCTCTCCCAAGTAACTGGCAGAATCCTTGTCAAAATCTTCTCAACTCTGTCTTCTTCAGAAATAATCCTTCCAAGAGACTTAAGTTTATTTGTCAGTGTGGTGAACCTTGTATACATCTCTTGGATGGTTTCCCCTTCCTTCATGATGAAATTTTCATATTGAGAATATAGTAGTGTTCCTCTGGACCTCTTCACTTGAGGTGTTCCTTCATGCGCCACTTGCAAAGTGTCCCAGATTTTCTTAGCAGTGGTACATCTTTGGATTCTACTGTACTCATCTGAACCGAGTCCACAAACAAGCCATTTCTTGACTTTAGCATTCTTCTCCCATTTCCTCAAGTCGTCAGTTGTGCAGTCAGCTCTTGCCTTTGCCGCCTCTTCTTCTTCGGCATTTATCTTCATGGTAGCCAGTGGGCCATCTGGGACAATGTACCATAGCTCATAGTCTTCTCCTATGATGTGATCTCTCATCCTGTTTTTTCACCAAGAGTAATACTGGCCGTTGAAGAGTGGTGGCCTAGCAGTGGATTGCCCTTCCCCGTTTTCAGGTGGTGCACTCATCTTGATCTTCTCCTAAGGTGTTAGCCTCTTCAAGGATAACCTGATCTGATACCAATTGATGTTTTAACTTCAATACCACACAAGAGGGGCGTGATTTGTGTGGTACCCAATATTTCGCTTAAACTGATTATAGAAGGATCGGGTTCTTCTATGTATTCCTTAACCTACTATTGCTGAAATAGTAAATGTGGAAAGTAAAGAACACAAGTATTTTATGTGGAAAACACCTGGCTCAAAAGGTGAAAAAAATACGACCTACTTCTCAGTAGAATGTTTTCAAACTCTCCACTAAATCACCGAGACAAAAACTGCATTTACAAAATACTTTTGTAAACCTAGGATTAACTCTGATCCCGTTGTGTCAACCAGCCTCTAACTGCTGCGACAACTTCAAGTTAACTCTAACTTGAATTCTCTGAGTACCTATTACAATTGCCTCTAGATAAAACTGAAAGGTACAATATGAAAACACATACTATAATTGAACTAGAATAAATGACACACACTTGAAACTGATTCTTCTATCTGGTTCATGTAGCTTCAGGTTTGCACACTTGAATCACACATAAATTGCTTGCAAAATGTCTTGCTATTTTGCTCTCAATTCACGTTTAACTTCTGCTTTTGTGCGTACCTGTAGAATGAGAACATCCTGCAATATATAGAGTTAGTAGATGAAGAAATAACTAGAGTTCTAATGCTACTTTTTCTTGGTGAAAGAGTTCTAGTTGATCTCAACTTCTAACTCCTTCCTTATCTTGGATAGTGTTCTCTTTGATTAAGGAGTCCTTCTCCTTATCAATTATGCAACATTTTCGATCAGGAGATATCAATTATACCAAGTTAAGCTTATCTCTTTCTCGTGCATCCCACATGCTCGAATCTGCCCGTGTCTATGCACACAAGGGATGGACTTGATTCATGACTGAGCTTCCTTTGTCAATCTTCAAAACAAACCTTCACTTGAGCCAACATTTCTATATTCTGAAATAGTTCGCAATTCATTACTTTATTTTTCAAGTACGAGATAAAGTTCTTTCATTTTGCTTCTGGGCTCAATGTAAATACGATAACATGACATACCTTTGTAAATAGTTGTAAGAAAACAAATACTATCTAATATTAAATCAATACACTTTAAAATATAGAGCTATTACCTTAGCTTATGACTAATATTTCTCTTTTAATTAAAATTGTTACTAACTTAACCATGATTGATTCAAGACATTTTATGCACGGTATGAAATAAAGCTCTTTCATTTACTTTTGGGATCAATATAAATATGACAACATGCCATATCAATTGTAAATTGTAAGATATTAAATTTCAAATAAAAATAATGCATTTCCTAAAATATAGAGCTATGATTCATAATCAATGAATGAAAAACGTTACCTTAGCTTAAGACTAATATTTCTCTTTTAACTAAAATTTTGTTAATTCCTATACAGAATCCTCGTCCTTTTGTTTAGAAAAAGAACTTTTTATTATATATTGGGGTAGGGGAAGGAGAAGGAGAAGTGAGAGAGGGGATTATAAGATGAGAAATCGAACCCTCGTCGTCAAGATCTAGATAGCGTGGTATTATGCAGGGGATCCATTTATCACCTTGGATAAAGTTGCGTACTGTGAATTTGGAAACTAATTCTCTGTCATTAATGGATAACCAATTTACCCTGCCTATTGAATTGGCCCCTGGCCCTCTACTATTATATATACTGTTGTACTTGTACCGTCCCATTGAAGCCAACCTTGTGGGTCTATGAAATCAGCAATAAAACTTGACATGATTCTTTCCATGGTCTACCTAAGTAACTTGTCACCACTGAATTGCGCAATTCTGATGTGGGTGTTATTGTACAATTTTGAAGAATTAGCCCTGAATTCATAGCAGTCGAGTCAAAACCTGGAGCAAGTATTGTGCTTTCTTGTCCTGGTACAGCTAATCTTGCATAAATTACACTATCTTGAAAATAGGCTTGGCCATCACCAAAGATGAAATCTATGGTGCCAGAAACTTCACATTCTTTGAAAAATTGCACTCCATATTTCGAAAAAACTGTGTCCTGAAAACCTTCGAAACGACACTGATAAAATGTTACGAAACTAGCTCCACTAGTCAAGGCGGCCGCTTGTCCAGCTCCTGCTCCAGCACTATTTCTAATAGTCATGTTCATTCCGATGAAACCATCGCCGTAAACTCCTGTACGATAAAATTTGCTAATGTAATGATTTCAATTAATCATCGAAATATTAAATAATTGAAGCGCATAAGCTAAACAATATCTATTATTTTTTATAATCGTAGTGTTTAGGCTAGCTTGCACGAATTTGTCTATTCTATTTCGTACTATCTACTTATCCTACTGTTAATTGTGCCGACTAAAGTTTAAAAGGTGTGAAGAAATCACCTAGTGCCACTTTTTTTTTCTTTTTCTTTTGTCTCTAATTGGATTTGAACTCTGATTTTACATGATTTTCACTCACTTTATAGATCGCTAAGCTACACTCTGAGGTGCTTTTCCTTTTCTCTTTTTGTTTTGGATAGTTAAAATGATCCAAGTGAATTGATCCAACTTGTAATGCGGAGAGGTTACTCACCTAATGTGGCAGTGTCATTTGTTCCGAGACCCATACTGGCACTTGTATTTGCTGAAAGTATTGTAATTCCCATACCATCACCAATAAGTGCTATATTAGTTTTATCTTGACAAAACAATGACGTTTTCACTGTAATTTCCTGCTTTGACGTGTATAAAGAATGGTGTTGCACTCCCAGAAGGAGCTGCATCTAGCATCAGTAATTGTTGTGAAGTTGCCTGTCCCATCTTGTGCAACTGTAAAATGGAAACTCACACAGCTCTCTGCACTCCAACACAACATCAGCATAATTATGAAAATTTCCAGTTCTTTGCCTTCCAGTTAGATTTTCTTGGTTTTCCCTTTTCTTTTCTTGTGTTGTGAGGCTTCGCTGTAAATTATAATCGTTCAATAAAAACCACAAAGTAACATTAGATCTTGAAAAATGATTATTGAAATTTAGATGTAACGGTATAAAAGCATATTAGGTTCTACATTAAATTAGCTACTTGGATGTCAAAATTACGTCAGATTTTGTTACCGTTTTCTATTTCTTTATTTACTTAAATTGATTCTATTTAATGTTATTATTTAGTGGCTATTAATTTTCTATAGCAACTATATACATAATTACTTCCTATAGCTACTATTCATTTGTTTCGGTAGTGTATCCGCATTGTTGTATTCATGAATACAGCAGCAAAAAGCGCCTAAAATCAGGGCAGTCCAGCTGTACGTGCATGTATTCACATGTATTCGCGCCATGTATTCATGAATACAGTAACGACAATCACCTTAAAAATAGGTATGCCCAGCTGTCTAATAACTGAAATAATATCAATTAGTGTGATACACTCCTAATATAACTCAACAAAATCAATTCTAACATGCCTCATTATCAACCCAATTAATTAGAATGATTTTTCAGTTGTATATAACTATTGTATTTAACTTTTGTATTTAGTGTGTTTCAATTTATTTATTTTTACCGATGCATTCATTAGATTCAATGTTTGTATTTACTGTATTCGCTATTTTATAGTCTATTCAAATGTATTTGTATTAACAGTATTTTAGTTATTCCTAATACATGTTATTACTGTTGTATTCAGTATATTTCATTGGTTGTATTCACTATAATTCTATTTGTATTCAGTGTATTTTACTGTATTATAAAAATAAGTGTATTCACTGTTTATATTCTGTTCTATTTTAATATTTGTATTCAGTGTATTTCAATATTTATATCATGTATTCATGCATATTGTATGTACAGTATACATGAAAACGAATGTATCCGCCTGTATTAAAAAAATAGATCTTCAAAACACATAAATACATGCAAAAAAATTATTTATATAAAAATACAATGTGTTTTAGAGAATTTGTACGGAATAAAATGTATTTGTATCATTGTATGTGACTAAATAGCAAAGAAGAGAAGAAAATTCGTCGGAGATGGTGTATTTCGACCAAGAAGAGAAGAAAGTTCGTCGGATCCGTATAACAAATTTATGATAAGAGTTCATCACATTGCTCTTTTACGTTCGAAAAATTCAATCTTTTCTGTTTCATGGCTGTCTTTTACTCTATTCTAATGTCTCGTCGGCCATCAATACTAGGGCGTGTATACTCGAAGAGAGAGAGATTCTTCTTTCTCGTCCGCCATCAATACTAGGGCTTGAGTTGCTCGAAGAGAGATAGAGAGAGAAAGAAGAAAAAATCTGAGAGAAAATCTTGTATTAATTGAAAGAAAGAGAGAGGAAATACATAAATAGCGCATTTCATGCTTCAATGATAGTATATACCATAAATACCTATTTTGCTATAAAATATAAAGGTAGTTATAGAAAATAATATTTTAAAATAATTTTGATTTATAATAAATAGGTTGTATACCTTTGCAAGAGGTATAATTTCCTTCATTTAACTCAAAATCCTAGAAGGACCGTGGGCTGGTGCCGTGATAGAAAAGGAGTTTTACACAGATAGGCTATTAAATTCTCTATTTAATTTTTTTAACTTGTATATCTAGATTATAAACTGATTATATATATATATTATATATTTACTAGCTATTTTTAATTTAACCGATTGAGTGGACGGTTATCTAAATTAATTCTTCCAGAAAAAAACCATGAAAGAGCACTTTTCTCTTTACGAAGACTTGGGCTTGGGCTGCTTGGGCTTGTAGATTGTTTGATGTTGGTATGCGTCATATGGTGGTTACCATAAAAGAAGAATAAATGGAAATGTGGATTGCCATGGTCCTTTGCGCTTAGTGAAGAGGAAAATGCCCGGGCCAAATTTTGTTCTTTTTGACTTTTTGATTTTTTGATTTTTTTACAGAAATATTTATTTAATTATTAGAAAAGAGGGAAATCTTGAAATAATAAATAAGCTAAAAATATAATGTGATATGACTAAACTAGACAAAAGAAAGATGATATATAATATTCACTTATCTATGCTAATTAGAAAAATAATGTTGTTTAGTTTTACTATAAATTTATAAAATCAGGATTATGGGTTACAACTTACATATTTAGCCAAAAGCATCTCAATTTTTAGATGGGTTGAATTCCAACGGATCAAAATGAGCTAAATTAACCTGTCCAAACTTAATGAAAATTATAAGAATTACGAACAAAAACATTATTTTTTTGAAAGTTTAAGTATTGATGTCACTGACGGGTATATAATTTTCGGTAGAAACCAAATCAACTCCCTGTTCCCTATTGTTAGTATTTTACGCCAAAGCAAATTTATTCATTATGATATGGTGATGACATTATACAATTAGATTAGGATTTGGTTTTAAACATATGTTTCCGTAGCTCATAAGTCAATAATCCGACACTTTTGCTTTCTGTTAACGGTTCAATTTTAGAAAAGTTACTGTTAAAGTCCGAAAAGTGTACCAAATTCAATTGAAAAACAATGTAAATAAACACGCCTAAACTGCAGCCAGATTGAGTAATAACTAAATTGATTGATTTGCAATTTTTCACGACAAAGGGAGTGATTTTGCGATGTTTCACGACAAATTGAGGGACCTACGAAAATTCATAAGAGTTATATGAGGTGCAGTGCCTGTCAATAGCGTTTCATTTGGGTGGATTTTGCATAGATATATGTTTATGACAGCCAAATTAAAATGTTTAGTAATTGATATTGCACTAGTTTAGTAAAGCACATGTTAATTAGTTGAGTTGTGTCATTTGAATGTTCACAAGGGGAACGATTTTGGAAATTGCTAGGCCAAAGGTCTATAGTGGTTCATTTAAAAGCTATTTTTATTATATTTAATTGTTATATTAATATCATAGCTAATTAAAATAAAACCCGCTTGTCAAAAGTTAGATTCTCTATATAATGTATCTTTAACCAAAAAAGAAAAAGGAAACCATAAAAAATAAGATGATTTTATCCAAGTAAATTCAATAAACTGAATGTCAATCATAGAAAATTAAAGAAAAGAATATGTGCATATCTATAAGACTAGACAAATTCTAGTATTTAAATTCGAAAGTAGAACCTCAAACTGCCACATATGTACACCATATCTGAAATTTTATTCAAGTGTACAGAGTTAGATTCTGTATTAAGTCTACTATGTCCCTCACAATTCCAACTTAAAGAGACAGCCCATGTTACCATGTTCAGCGGGTGATGTCCTCTAATTCTTTTCAAATTTCATGGACCAAGATGGATAATGTAATTAACTAGTAAACAGGTTTAGTAATTATTACTAACAACTTAATTTATGTCAAATATAAACAACAACAGCAGCTTTTAATCAGGAAACAAAATACAGAAATTACACTTCGTCAAAATGTTGTTTTGGAACCTCTAGTCTCTTTTAGAAACGTGTTTAACCGTAAAATGTAACAGTTGAATTCATACGTGGTTTCTAGATAAATGAATTAATTTAATCCTAAAATAAATAAATAATCGAAGAATTACACAATACTTAGCCTTAGGATATAGACGAAACAGCAGAAGCAACAATTCCGGAAACAGGGTATCCGGACACAACAACAAAGAAAATCAAGAAATAAGAAGATAAGATTAGATTGAGCTTTGTATAGAGTATAGCATAAGTTTGCTAGAAAATTCGTGTCATTTACAATGACAATTGAGCTCACTATTTATAACTATAAAGAAGGTCCTAGGGTCGTGCCCTTCTTTAATGTCAATTATGAAGAGCATTGATGAAGATATAACGGTGAACATAAATGTCAAATTCCTTGTAACGGGTAACTGCTCTTAATACCATGAAATTCTCTATTAAATGCTATCGGAAGAAGAGCATTTATCACATCTTTATGAGTGTTATTCTTTCCGATGACAAACGAAACAGTTGCCTTCGGTCTTCAGCCATTCCCCTGTCTTGGGTTCCACGTGTCCCTTTCTCGGACGGCCATGTGTCATAGCATATTTTACCCTATACAGATAGTCCCCCTACTTTTCGCTCACATGATTATGTGTTACCGAGAAGTTGGTAAAAATATTCTTTTGGCGAGAATTACTATAATTCCCTCTAGAAGCTTATGACGGTTGATTAGATGCATATCTCTCCACATTTAATGTCCCGAACACACGTCGTCCCATGATTCAGCACAACTTTTTATCGATTATCGAGGTAATCATGGCCATGAATTTAGCCGCTAAAACTTTTACTTATACGTATCAACTTCCTCCCTTATACTTCATAATTTTTCAAGCTTCCTTTGTCTAACTCGCATCTTGCTCTTCATCTTTTCTCTAATTCTCTTAAAAAAAACCTTCTCCTTCTTTCATACAATGGCTTCTTCCTCAAAATGTACCGGTTTTTCAAAAAACAAAAACAAGGCCGAGGACTCTACTCCTCCAACAGTGGGCTCTATCATCCCTAGAAGTCTTATTAACACAAAAGACTTCGAAGAGAAATTTTCTACTGCTAACTCTCGTACATGGACCGTTTTGACATGTTTTTGTAAATAAAAATATCTTTTGCTCAAGTATTGTTTGAGTCTTCTTCTCGTTAGAATATTTATGCAACTTTTTAATCTTTGTATTTTCTTTAAGAATTTTGGGCAAACTTTTTTGCGTCTTATTATGTGAAACTTTTGGGTGTATTCTCCCCAAAAGCATTTTTGACTCTGGGCATCAACCCTTTTTCGTGAGGGCTTTGATAAGTATTTGCGCAAGTTTATTTTTTGCGTCTTTTCTTATACGGCTTCGGGTGTATATTTCTCCGAAGGCATTTTTGATTCTCGGCATAAATTCTTCCAGAACCAACCCTTTAACGTGAGGGTTTTTATAAGAGAGGGCCCTCTTATGTTTACGGTGTTCTTGAAGAAGACGTCTCATGTTCATTACGGCACTAGCATTTGAAGTACTTGTTTAACTTTCAAATGACAAGGTTAATTCATTGTTCAGACAAGAAACAAGATAAAAATAAAAGGATTTCATTTTATTCCTTCTATTTTCAAAAAATACATAAGCATTCGCTATTCTAAAAAGAAATTGCCATTACTTGTGGCTAACTTGTACAACTTATTTCTACGGGTCTAACTGCGTAATTCTCGGTCCCGATGATGTAATTATATTTTTTTCGATCGACGTGGTAATCATTGTTGTCGTATCCTCATATCATCCCCCC
>AWOL01S0106619.1:3526-15407 GCA_000715115.1 Nicotiana otophora | reverse complement strand
CTTTAGGATTCACTCTTACTGTCTATTTGACCCCTATTCGACTTAACCAAAGATTTTACCTCTTCTATCGTCGTGCTATATTTTTCATAACTGTTTAACTTTAATTTAAATCATTATTTTCTCACCCTATAATTGTTTTGTCTTAATTGGAGTTATGATTATCTTTCGCTGCTTATCCTTACTTGAATTATTGAATTTTTCTCGTAATTGCTCAACCTCAAAAGGAGTTTAGATAACCTATATCTTAGTTGACTTGTCATTATTTGGAACTATTTGACTCGTGTTGGCTTCTTATTGTTGACTTGAATATTGTGGAATTGTTTCTATATTTTTGTTTTGTTTTCCCTTGTTAAGCTTCTCTCCTTGTGCCTAACATTCTTTACTGTGGTTATTCCTTGTGAATGAGTTGTACCGTTCTTGTGATTTAAGTTCTTGAGTTGATTTGCTCGTCGTACTTTGCATTTCTATCATTGTTGCTTTTGTACTCGCTGTGGTGATTTACGAGGTTTCTGTCGTGTTATAGTTCTTATCTCTGTTGTTTGTGCTGTATATTTAAATTGGGACTACAGACGTATTCCGTGAGATCCTCCAGCATTGCGTATTTAAATTGGGACTACGGACGTATTTTGGGAGATCCCCCCGTCTTGCATATTTAAATTGTGACTACAGACGTATTTCGGGAGATCTCCCAGCACTGCATATTTAAATTGAGACTATGGACGTATTCCGGGAGATCTCCATGTCTTGCATATTTACTTTGAGACTACGGACGTATTCCGGGAGATCCCCCAGCACTATATATTTATTTTGGGATTACGGGACGGTATTCCGGTAGATTTCGCCTGTGGTTATATCTGTGTTCGGAGCTGCAAATCTTCCATGCTCAGGTGTCACAGGGTGACTTATACTCGAAGGATATTATTTGAAAAGTTTATATTTGAAAGGTTTTATATTAAAAGAACTATGTTTGAAGGCTAATTATTTGAAAAGTTTATATTTGAAAGGTTTTATATTAAAAGAACTATGTTTGAAGGCTAATTATTTGAAAAGTTTATATTTGAAAGGTTTTATATTAAAAGAACTATGTTTGAAGGCTAATTATTTGAAAAGTTTATATTTGAAAGGTTTTATATTAAAAGAACTATGTTTGAAGGCTAATTATTTGAAAAGTTTATATTTGAAAGGTTTTATATTAAAAGAACTATGTTTGAAGGCTAATTATTTGAAAAGTTTATATTTGAAAGGTTTTATATTAAAAGAACTATGTTTGAAGGCTAATTATTTGAAAAGTTTATATTTGAAAGGTTTTATATTAAAAGAACTATGTTTGAAGGCTAATTATTTGAAAAGTTTATATTTGAAAGGTTTTATATTAAAAGAACTATGTTTGAAGGCTAATTATTTGAAAAGTTTATATTTGAAAGGTTTTATATTAAAAGAACTATGTTTGAAGGAAGTATAGTTCAAAAATAATTTCTTATTGGAAAGGATTATATGGTAAAGACCTCAATTTAAAAACTTACGGGTGAAAGTTTACACTTGAAGGATTTGATTAATTTATTGGGGTTGTTGGCTGAGACCTGATGTGAAAACTATTGCAGCTGCTGAGTTACTACTTGCCTTTACTGTATTGTGATTTCTGGATTTGGGTTGTGTTTTCGTTCATTCTTCTGTGTCTTATTCTGGTGTTCCACTGTTACTTGCTGTTTTTCCTTCCTTATTGCAGTTGCTATGTCGTTAGCCATATCGCAGGGTCCTTAGATAGATTTCATGTTCTATCATCCCTATACTTATTCTTGTTCAGTTTATTAGACCAGTGGGTGTCTTGACTAGTCCTCGTCACTACTTCACCGAGATTAGTCTTGATATTTATTGGGCACCGCTGTGGTGTGATCATGCTACTCTTCTGCACATTTTTGTACAGATCCAGGTACTTGTTCGTTAGTTATCTGTGTGGACTGTTGCTGTGGAGACTCAAGGTAAACCTGTTGGTGCGTTCGCAGGCTTCAGAGTCACCTTCAACTTTTCATTTTGCACTGTTTATTCTTATTTCTAGACAGTTATATTTAAAAGTTTTTTAGCAAACACTCTGTAGAGCTTATGACTTGTACTACCGGTTTTGGGAATTTTAAGAGATTCTATTTAAATAATGTTGTTTTAATTATTGTTAGGCTTACCTAGTCCCTAAGACTAGGTGCCATCACGATACCCAGACAGAGGAAAAATTGGGTCGTGACAGTATTGGAGCAAGTTAAACTCACTGGAAGTATTATTCCAGCCACAAAGCTCCTCGCCGGATTCAACCTCGCAAGTGTGACAACTCGGGGAGAAATGTTATTACTCACAAACACTGAAGGAGTAATGAAAACAACTCTTTTCGAAGTAGTAGATGGTGATATGGGATATAACATCATTCTGGGAAGGCCATGGTTGCACGATATGAAAGCTGTACCATTAACATACCATCAATTGTTGAAGTTTCCAACACCCGAGGGAATTAAGCAGATAAGGGGTGACCAACCAGCGACAAGGGAGATGAATGTAATTTTGGTCTCCAATAGCAAGGAAAAGAAACATGTGGCATAGGAATTACAGGACCCGACACCTACTCCTGAACTAGATGGAGTTAGCCAGCATCGGACGATAATCAGGTGCCGAGATATTTCCAAGTTCCAGAAGAGACTGATGCGACAAAGTCCACAAAGGATGAGCTGGAGCAAGTGGTATTGTTCGAGGAATTCCTAGAAAGCAATTCCACATGGGGACAGAACTGCACCCGGAACTCAAGTCCGACTTCATTAAATTCCTTAAATCTAATGTCGATTGTTTTGCATGGTCACATGAGGATATGAAAGGTATCCCGACAGAGGTAGCCGCAAACAAGTTAAGCTTGGATCCTAACATACCTCCGGCAAGACAAAAAAAGTGCTCGATTGCCAAAGTCAAGAAATAAATTGGTCAAAGAAGAGGTAACCCACTTACTTAATATCGGTTTTATCTGAGAGGTAAGATATCCAGACTGGCTAGCTAATGTAGTAGTAGTTCCTAAAAATAAAAATAAGTTTAGCATGTGCGTTGATTGTTAAGATCTTAATTAGGCATGCCCGAAAGACTCGTTCTCACTGCCAAACATCGATCAAATGATATATGCCACGGCCGGGAACAAGTTAATGAGTTTCCTCTATGCTTATTCCGAGTACAACCAAATTAAGATGAACCCGGAAGATTAGGAAAAATCTTTATTTATAACGAATTTCGGTATATATTGTTACAATGTGATGCCCTTCGTGTTGGAAAACACTAGAGCCACTTATCAACGGCTCGTAAACAAGATGTTTAAAAATCGAATAGGAAACACTATGGAAGTTTATATAGAAGATATGATCGTTAAGTCTTCAAATGCAAGTGATCATCTTAAATCTCTACAAAAGACCTTCGACATCCTAAGGAAGCATAATATGAAGCTTAATCCCGAGAAATGCCCGTTTGGGGTCAGCTCTGGTAAGTTTCTGTGATTTCTGGTATCACAAAGGGGGATTGAAGTAAACCCCTATTATATCAAGACCATAGAGGATATCCCGGACCAACTGACAAGCGTGAAGGAAGTCCAAAGGCTTACGAGGAGATTGGCAGCTTTGAGCAGATTCATTTTCCGATCGTCAGAAAAGTGTCATCGTTTCTTTGCACTACTCAAAAAGAAAAATAATTTCGAATGGAACCTGGAGTGCTAGCATTCTTTGAGGGATTTAAAGAAGTACTTGTCAAGCCCTCCATTGCTTTTAAAACCAAAAGAAGGGGAAATGTGGCTAGTTTGCCTCACCGTCTCAGAAGCTGCGGTAAGTGCGGTTTTAGTCTGAGAAGACGAAGGTATGTAATCTCCCATTTATTATGTTAGTAAAGTTTTAACGGGAGTAGAAACTCACTACCCACATTTATAAAAATTGGCCTTAGCTCTCGTAATCGCCACTCGAAAGCTGAGGCCCTATTTCCAATGCCACCCAATAGCCGTGTGTGTACTTTTCCTTTGCGGAACATCCTCCATAAACCCGAGTTCTCGAGTTGATTGGCCAAATGGGTCGTCAATGAGTGGGTTCGACATAAAATATAAGCCGAGGACTACAATTAAGTCGCAAGTCTTGGATGACTTCGTGGCCGATTTCAGTTTGGGATTATTGCCTCAGGAAACCAAGGAAGCAATGATGATGTCAGAATCGACATCAGGGGTTTGGACCTTATTTACGGACGGAGCTTCCAATGTTAAAAGGTCCGGGCTCGATATAGTCTTAATCACGCCTTCGGGGGAAACCCTGAGGCAAGCCATCAGGATGGTCCATTTGACTAACAATGAAACAGAGTATGAAGCTCTGATTGCAGGACTCGAGTTGGCCCAGGGAATTGACTACGAGGTCATCAAAATGAAATGCGACTCACAACTGGTGGTAAATCAGGTGTACAAGATCTTCTATACCAAAGAGGAGCGCATGCAACAATACATGGTAAAGGTTCAAGCTCTGTTGGCATTCCGAGAGTGGTCAATTTCTAATATCCCAAGGGAAGAAAACGCATAAGCAGACGCATTGGCAAACCTAGGATCATCAATCGAAAAACAAAGGGACCGGAGACCGTATCGGTAGTACAATTGATGAACTCAGTCCTAGATACATATGGTTAGTACGAGGTAAATTCAACTAGTCTGGTCTGGGACTAGAGGAATGAAATTATCGATTATCTCGAACATGAGAAGCTACCTAAAAACCCTAAAATGTCTCGGGTGTTGCGCACCAAAGCAGCGCAATATAGCTTCAAGGGAGGCCAATTGTATAGAAAATCTTTTCAAGGCGCGCTGGCCCAAAGCTAACTATGTCATGAGAGAGGTTCACGAAGGAATATTCGGCAACCACTCGGGAGCAGATTCCTTAGTGTTGAAGTTGTTAAGGGAGGGATATTACTGGCCCCGCATGGAGCAAGACGCCAAGGGCTTCGTGCGGAAATGTGATAAGTGTCAACGCTACGCGCCACTTGTGCATCAACTGCCAGTGGTCTGAGGACAGTGGAAATCCCTTTTTCCCTCATGTACAATGCAAAAGTTTTATCCCGATGGAGTAGGGGAACCGACATTGAGATACATCCAGGCAGAAGAAGAATCAAACAACGAAGCAATTCTTGTCAACTTGGAACTGCTCAATGAACGCGGGAATTGGCATATGTAAAAATGGTAGCTCAAAAACAAAGAATGGAGAGGTATTATAATCGAAGAGCCAACCTCCGTTATTTCAAAGTAGGTGACTTGGTCCTCAGAAAAGTAACTCACAATACCCGGAAGATCAACGCGGGGAAGCTAGGTTCAACGTGGGAAGGCCCCTACCGGGTTTCACCTATCACCGAAAAAGGTTCATACGAGTTGGAAAACCAAAATGGAGAGAAGTTGCTCAGCAATTGAAACGTGACACACCTCAAAAGATATTATTGCTGATGAACATTATCTGATCAGAAAGTATGTGCTACACTCTTTTTCCCTTTGTTCAGTTTTTGTCCCAATTAGATTTTTCTGGCAAGGTTTTTAATGAGGCAGCAACAGAAAGCACACTACGAAGACAACAACAATAAGACCTTTAATAGAAAGGCACACAAGCAGAGATCCACTTGGGATGGTTAGATAATCCTTTGATTTATAGCAAATTTCCACTGAGAAGTTAAGTTTGCTATTGAGCAAAGGTTATCTAATCATACAAGACCACAAACCACTAGAGGGTTGTTAGATAAACCTTCAAAGATATCTAGAGGGGAGTAAAGTGTGTTACCAAGTTAAGGATTATCTAGAAATGCATTAGTGGAATCTTCAAAGATACAAGACGTCATGTGTTCCAATTTGCATTCTTCGCATTCGAACACTGGGGGTAATGATGAATACAACAATAATGACTGCCACGTCGACCGGGAACGAAAAACCTGAAATATAATTACATCATCGAGACTGGGGACTGTGCGAACAACACCGTAGAAACAAGTTGTACAAGTTAGCCACAAGTAATGGCAATTTCTATTCAGCATAGCAAATGCTTATGTATGTTTTGAAAATAGAAGGCATAAAATGAAATCCTTTTGTTTTAATCTTGTTTCTTGTCTGAACGATGAATTAACTTTGTCATTTGAAAGTTAAACAAGTACTTCAAATACTAGTGCCATAATGAACAGGAGACGTCCTCTTCAAGAGCACCGAAAACATAAGAGGGCCCTCTCTTATAAAAACCCTCATGTTCAAGCGTTGGTTCCGGAAGAATTTATGCCCGGAATCAAAAATTCCATCGGGGAAAAATACACCTGAAGCCGCATAGGAAAAGGACACAAAAAGTAAACTTGCCCAAACACTTATCAAAGCCCTCACTGAAAAGGGCTGATGCCCGGAACCAAAAATGCTTTTGGGGAGAATACACCAAAAAGTTTCACATAATACGACGCAAAAAAGTCTTCGCAAATTTTTTTTAAAAAAAATACAAAGATTAAAGGCTTGCATGAATATTCTAACGATAAGAAGACTCAAACGATACTTGAGCAAAATATGTTTTTATTTACAAAAACATGACAAAATGGCATAGATACGAGAACTGGAAAAAGAAAAGAAAAGCTAAACTGCATTGTCTCTGGAACCAGGAGGAAGAGAAGTGTTTGCACCTCCTGAAGAAGTAGACGGATCCACCGATGGCTCAACATTTTCACCGGTTTGGCCTTCAGCATCATCATCCTTCGATTCTTATACAGTTCCCGAAAACTTAGAACTAGAATCATAAGGACCAGGTGCATCGGGCCTCGATGGGAATCCACTTTTAGCAGCTAACTCAAGCTCGCATGCCTTAGCAATTTGGCATCATAATCAACAACGAGGAAAGCCGATCGGTGCTTGAGTTCTTCTTTGAGTTGGGTTACCTCGGTAGAAAGGTTTTCTCGGGCGGACCTAGAAGACTTGAGGCTGACATCAAGGTCGCAGACAATTGAACTAAAGAGCCTATTATGCTCGATAGTTTTCATGTACTTCTCTTCCATATGGGCGTGTTTCGCTCCCACAACAACAAGCTCTTCAATTTTGGAGTTCAAGGCGGCCTCTAAGTTAATCACTCTTTCAGCAAAGGCAGCCTCATGTTCGGTTGTAGCAAGAACGACGTTATGGACTTCAAACCATTTGGCCCTGGCTTCGTCAAATCTAACCCTCCGAGGGATAATTTCTTGGATAAAGGTTACTACTTCTTGCTCACTCTGCCGCAAACAAGCTTCCAATACAATAACCTCAACGACTTTGGCTTCTAGTTCCGAAAGGTGAGCGACGTGTTGCTCTTGCTCTGCCAAAAGTTGATGCCGTGCTGAGATAATCTCTTCTTTTTCACGTATCAACCTTTGAAGGCCCTCAGAAGCAAGAAAATTGTCCTACAAAGTAACAAGGGTAAAAATTCAAGAGATGCTCACACCCAAAAAAATAAGAAGTAATAAAGGAAGAAAGGAACGTACCGTTGCGGCGTTATGCATAGCATTGTTCAATAGACACTCTCCCGAGAGTGCTTGAATCTTTTTCCAGTCTTTCTCTGAAGCCAAAAGCTTCAGATAATTAGCAAGCTCCATTGGCCGGAATAGGAAGTTGCATCCAGTAGAGACCGAAGGAGTAACGTCCTTCCTCCTTTGTGGATCTTCATAAGGGGCAGCATAATTTTGCCCCAAATTCCATGAACTGGGGACTTTGGAAGAAGAACACCTTCTTCGTGGTCATACGCGGCCGACAGAGGTGGTGTAGCAATTGCTAGTAGAAGAATGGATGAAGATGGAGATGAAGCTGATGGAGTTGAAGAGTGAGAAGCATCTGCGTTAAATGTAGTATTGGTTTTGGATGCTCGCCAACCAAAGACAGCTAGGGTCCGGTACTCAGCTCCGCAGTACCAGACACATCAATTGGGGCCCGAAAATGGGATTTGACATTATCTACTAAATCAAATTCTCCCCAAAGTGTCGAGGCATCATCCTTGGTTGGTGTAATTCTCTCAGTAGGTTTAGCATCCTGTTAAGAAGATTAGGATCACCGTCTTCTATGTAGAGAAGCTCTCTCATCACTAGCATCTTCATCATCATCGATCATCATGGCGTCTATGACCGGCCCAGAAGGAGGGCCAGTCACCATCGCTACCGGATATGACCCAGGGGCATCTGTTCTCACCCTTTTATTATTTTCCCCGGCTGCAGATGAGGGTCTTCTCTTTGGTTGTTTTTTTTCCAGCAGGGAATTCTGAAAAGAAGAATTTGCTCACAAATTAGGCCCGGTGCCACCTATTCGATTAAGCGCCTCCTGAAGCAGCCTCGCTGCATTAGCAGGATCAGCCAAGAGATCCTTCTTGGGAACAACAACAGATCCCGCGAATAGACCTAATTTCATAGACAAGTTAGAAGAGATCAATCAAGTTCTTTACATGAAAAATTAAAACAAGATGAGTTTGAATTACCATAGTTTTTGGCCTTCCACCCGTATTTAGGGGCTAGTTCTTTCCACAAGCGAGTCTTGGGTGTCGTAATGTCCAATATTGTTTGCACCCACCGGTCCAAACCTTCAATCACTGGTGGGACCCATTGAGTTGCGGAAACAAACGAAGGATGGAGAATCAATACGACCATTAAAAAGTTTTTAGTAAAAGGAAATACTAAACAAACAGCTTACGAGTGTTGTTCCAAGTGGACGGAAAGGATGAAGTTGTTGCTGGAATGATATCGCCGGTGGTAATATTAACAAACAGTTTCATCCACCCACGGTCGTTGTGGTCATCCATGCTAGACAATAAAGCATGGTGGTCACGCTTGCAAAGGTTTATCATTCCCCGGCGGAAGATTTTGGGAGAATCAAGATTCATCATGTGAGCTAAGGATAGCTCCTCTTTAGTTTCCTGGAACAAACGCCGAAGGAAAGCACCGTCCTCCACACATAAGGAATTACTTGTGCCAAGCACACCTGGTTACAGAGGCAAAACTCCGTAATCACTGAGTCAAGCTCTCCGCTCAAAGAAAACACACCCAAAGGTAAGGGATACGTGAAAACATATGTAAAACCCTCCTTGGTAAGGGTTACTCACTCTGATAGATCAAGAGCGATAATTTCTAAGTCATGGCATGTCACGAACCAATTCTCTTATAGTCCGTGATGGCGCCCAACGCCGCCTCTAGACAAGCCAATAATGAACTAACCCCGTAATTCCCCTTTTAACTTTTTACTAGATTTCTAAGTAATTAAACTTTCCTTTATTAAAAGACTTAAGAAATAACAGGTTTAAATAAGCAAAATGAAAGCAGCCCAGTGCAATAATAACCATAGTAATAATCCAAAAACCACAAGTCTACTAGTGCATGCCAAGATCTAGTGTCACAAGTGTATGAGCACTAATAGATTATACAAAACTCTAGCTATTATCTGAAATACAAATAGATAGAATGAATGCAAATGAGAGTAGGTGTTGAGAAACGGCTCAGGAAGCAGCTCACCGCTAGACCTTCGGGTAACGGGGATGCACGCCGGTCTAATCTCCAGATGCACATACCTCAGATCATGCACGGTTAGTGCAGAAGTGTAGAGTGAATACATAAACATGTACGTAGTAAGTATCAAGTCTAACCTCAAAGAAGTAGTGACGAGGGGTCGACATTGACCCATACTATGGGCTAACAATAATAATACATAAATTCTAAATAAGCACGAGATATGTAATAACAATAACAAATCATTAACAAGCAGGAACAAATAATTCTTTCACAATTAAATAAATTTCAAGTAAATTCCTATCATTAATAATTGTATCCTCACAAGCCACAGAATAATATCAAGAATGATTAGGCTCCGAGTATTATTAAGCACGATTTAAGTCGCGGTCGTACGACAAGATCCAGAATAACGTGTACACTGCCGAGGGACGTGTAACACAATCCATAGATGCATCTATTCTACTACCGAGGTGTTCGGCTCGCTCAACAATAAATGAGGATATTTTATAAGCATTTGACTTAATTATTATTACAAGGCTAATACACAATGTAAAACAATTTCCATTGACAATCAAGTAATCCGATCTAAATTCAAGCAAGAATTCGGTCTCTTACAATTCCTTTATCAAGTTCCAATATGATTGGGACAATTTAATTAACAATAAGGGCACAAACATTACAAGTATTTCATGATTTGGGTCTTAAACTACCCGGACATAAGCATAATTAGTAGCTACGCACGGACTCTCGTCACCTCGTGCGTACGTAGCCCCCATAATTAGAAGCAATTATTAATTTAAATCACTTATGGGATAGATTCCCTCTTACAAGATTAGGTAAGAAACTTACCTCATCTCAAAGCTCACTTTCCGGCCTCAAATTCACTCCTAAGCCTCAACTCGGTGCCGAATCAAATGCAATATAAATTAATTCATACATGCTCAAAAGTTCATATTCTAACCCCAATTGAAAGATTCCTAAAATTCACCCTCGGTCCCACGTGCTCGGATTTCGAAAATATTTGAAGATAAATGTTACCCATAACCTCACGAACTCAACTATATAACTTTCACTCAATTCCATAACCATTTTTGTGGTTAAATCTATTATAAGAAAAATCAAATTATAGTGGATGTCTACTCTTCCTCCATGATCTTCTCAAATGTTTAATGACATATTAAATGACATATTTTTATGCTTAATGACATATTTAATGACATATTGTTCTTCACTTTTTATGCCTATATAAAGTCCTTGTAATAGATAGGCAAATACACACAATTGAAGAAGAAATACTCTTCCTTCTCTCTATCTCTATTTCTTGTTCATGTTTTACTAAATTGCTTTTATTTCATAACTTGTTCTTGTTCATGTTTTACTAAATCGCTTTTATTTCATAATACGTTATCAGCACGACTGTGCTCCCATTTTCGTACACCTCCATATAGACATAGACTGTGCTTTGTGTTTGCTATCCTTATACCAACAATTTTGTGTCTATCAAACAAAATAAAGATAGAAGCCAATGGGCTAGATACTAATACAAGATAAGTTTTCATCTTTCTAGCTTATTCATATTTGTATTTTTATCTTCCATTAATCTCAAAATTTTTCTATTTTGCCATGATAACTCACAATAAGCTTTCAGTATTTTATTTCCATTTTGTTATAGCTTGAAAGTGTGCGAGCCCTGCATTGGCAAGTATAGTTTTTCCTTATTCTTTCTTGACGTCTGATATGAATTTTTAGTTATCGTTTGGCTATTCTTCAAGGGATCTATTCATGATCCAAATCAAAATGCATGAATATATATTTTGTAATTAAGTTTTGAAACAGGTAATCTCTACTCAATTCTTTAACTTATATTTAGCATGCTGAATAGTGCTTACATATATGTGCGCAGATATCAGACAACCAATGTGTCCTTTACCCTTTTCACGCTAAGATGAATGTTACTATGGTAATATTTAATGAATAGAACTAAACTGGTACTATTCCTGCATAGTTGGATAAATGCATGCATAAATAAACATAATATTGTGGCAGGATAGTTGTAAGCATAATAGATATTCTGATTTACAGTCAATCTTAGCCTTTGACTATCATCTATAATCCATATAATTATGATGTGAATTGGATCGCATATGTAGATACTGGAAGTACTACATGAATTATATATATGCTTCCAAGTCCTAGTCTTTATTCTTACTTTATTGATTTGGTTTATCGGTTACAAAATTGGTAAGTGTTCTAACAGATTATCTAGTATTTATTTGAATGCACTTCTATTTGAATTCACGTAAATCTAAAAGTGATAACACTTAGAAGGAATGAAACGTTTTCGTCCTACAACCTTAAAAAGTGGTTATATTTTTAA